>JASVER010000187.1:819543-923117 GCA_030449065.1 Oceanodroma leucorhoa
TCACTCCCGGCATCCCGCCCCGGTATCCCGCCCTGCTCCGCCATCCCGCCCCGGCGTCCCCCCCTCAACCCCGGCACCCCGCCYGCCTCCGCCAGCGGCGACTAAGCAGCCTCTCCCCCGCACCGGAGCGGGCAGCCCTGCCGCGGGGCCGGCCCCTGGGAGCGCACCCCTCTTCTCTGGCTGGCTCTTCGGCACGGTAGCCGGTAACACCRTGCAGTAACCGTGGCTGCAGGTCCGTGCAGGTCACTGTGGCAGCATGCAAAAACTCTCGGCTTTAGCAGAGGGTGTAAGAGGCAGCTGCGAGCCTCTGCAGGGTAGCGCAGGTTGTATTTGGGTTCATGCCCCTTGGAGGGTTTCAGGTAGTCTTCACTTGGCATGACTAAGTGTAAACTGTCGTTTTCTGTCAGCTCGGTGGAGCTTGTTTCAACGCATTTTCTGCAAAGTGAAAAAGGCCAGGACTACCTTTTTGTTGAATAAATCACAGGACCACAGCAGGGCCGGCAGCAGCGCCTTCTGGAGGTCTGCAGCCAAACGTCCTGCTTGGAGCAAGAATATTGCCAGCAGTATGTGAAGTCAGCTGTGGTTTTGTCCCGCTAAGCCTTGAAAGCTGCCCAGCACGGGGATCTCTGGTGCCCTGTCCCAGAGCTGTCCCACATTCCTGAGGAAGGAGTTTCCTCATGACCATCATAAAGCCAGTAGATGTGTGCCTGGGTAAGCAGGTCTGGGGACCATCCAACGTCCCTCAAAGTTACATGTGTTCTTATAATTGGCAAGTCCATGAGCCTGGAAAGAAAGCTCCTTGGAGCTGCCCTGTAACCCTGTCTCAGCCAGCAGCAGTGATGGTGGGAGGGTTTAGTGTTGTCCTTCGGTAAGAGCAGCAACACTGAGGAAGCCAGTACTAACCTTGCTGTTACCCTGGGCGCTGCAGGCACCTTGCTCACGCCTGACTGGAGAGGGGTCAGTGGTCATCGGTGACTCACAGGATAAGCAAGACTGACAGCTGAGCAGGCAAAATCCTGCTGGCGGTCTGGCAGACTTGCATGTATCTGGTTAGCCTCATGAGCCTCAGAATGCTTCAGGGACACCGGGTGACACTCAAGTGGTTTTCAAGTGCAATAAATAACTCCTGCCAGTAGTCCTTAATGCTACTATTTAATGTTACTGTTTATTTTGTCTCATGAAGGCAAAGTCACTGCAAGAAGAAGTGAGTCTACGTTTTTCTCATTGGTTAAAACTACTTCCGAACACATGCACGCACCGCCTCCACATCCCTCAGCCCTCATGGTCTGCTGGTTTCAGCGGCCTCCAGTGCTGCTTYGTGGGCCGCAAAAATGCTGATCCGTGGAGCTGGGCTCTCATCCAATGTGTTTGGATACTCCTTCGATGTTCATTCAATGACTGCTCATAGGTACTCTTCCAGATTCCTATGCTGCCTGTGGTCTTTGAAGAAGTGTACCATGTCCTATCCTTTGACCTCCGAAAACACCTCTGTTTCTTAGTTTCAAGACTGGCACTCTTCTGTGAGATCAGACACTGCATGTGGCTGTTTCTCTTGGTTTGTGTTGAGGTTTGGACCAGCTAGACCTCACCAGATCGATGTTTTGTCATCTGATTCCACGGACTATGGCTGTTCAATGCTACACACAAGCAAGCGCACATGCTTTTTTTATTACTGGCCGTGGTGAAAACCAGCAGGGCACGGTCTCGGTTTGTGATGCTGTGCTGAGAGAGCAGAAACAGAAAGAGAATGCCCGGGAAGTATGGCTGTTGCCATCAGTGGGAAAGTCTGCACTTGTCTTTAAAAACTGAAATGGTCAGCGATCTCCGGGAGCAATCTTGAATCTGGACAAATCTACCTTGCTCTGGGACAAAGGAGTTTCCTTTTTCTGGCAGGACAAGGCGTTGACTTCAGGTCTCAGTGGCTCTTTGCCCTTCCCAAGTGGCTTCCACTAACCGCCTGAAAGCTTCTTTGGAAGATGGGCATCGCTTTCGCCATGAAGCTCAAGGAGAAAGAGTTATCCTGCAGTCAAGGTGCATGACCAGAGATGTCTACTTCCTCTTTTCTGTTCACTCACAAGTTTCTTAGTTCTTTCTGACACTTTCTGCAAGTCAGTCCAATAATCACCTTGTGCTTTGGTTAAACCTGATGTTGTGAGCATCATGATTACAAGGCTGGTGTCCATGACACTAATGCCATCACTGCTGATAGTCTCAGTCAACATTCAACTAAGGACCCGCTCGTAAATTGCCTTCTTCAATGAGCAAACCCAGCTTTCAAAGCCTCCAGGCTCTCCAAACATCTTTTATGGATCAGTTAGCAAAAGGCAACCCACCAATGTGACTCTCAGCAGACAATCCATTCTTCAGAACCTACAGGTCAGTCCAGAGTTTCCATGTTTCACTGCTGTCAGCAAATACCTGGACTTGCGCTAGTGAAATCTGTCTTTCCTTTCTTTCAGCTTTGAACTGGGCACTTGTAGGGAAAGTTCCCTGTAATGCATTGAGAGTCAGACCTCAATTGTGACTCAAGGTAGAGTCAATTTGATTTCCCTACATACTATTATGTATGTCACATCTTAAATTTAGCAAGGAAAAGAAGTTACAGCACAGTGTTCAGTACAAACATCAAAGGGTTGGGAAGTGTCTAACACATTTTTCCACAGGTCCGTTGTAGCACCCTACCATGAATGCCTGCTATGTTTTGTGTGTGTGATATAAAAATATTGCCATTTTTTTCCATGGGACCACTGTCTTGCTCGCACTCAACACAGCTCTGGAAGTAGAGCAGAGCTTTGTGATGAAAGAAGCCTCTGTTGCAGCCAGGGATCATTTGCAGCCTGCACACACTCAAGCGTGCAATCGTGTGTGTATGAGTAAATATAGGTATATAAATCTAAGTATGTAACAGTACACCTGGTTTTGATATGGAGGTAAGATGTCCTCATGGAACCCGAGAATGCGGAAATAGAAGTACAGGCCCTAAAAGAAAAATGCATATGTGCGTGTCCTTAGGCAAGATCYGGCTGCACACCCTGCACGTCAGCCCTCTCCAGCTTTTCACCATTGCTGTCTCCACCTAGCCCAGCCTCTGAAGAGTCCTTGGACATCGCACTTTCCTAGTCATACCTGAATCAACTTCTAGCTCCCTGGCTTCCTTGTGGCGGTGATGTTCTTTTTTGGTGAAGCTAATTTTTAGCCTTTTTTTCCCTACAAAAAACTGCTGTGTGACTATACTGCTTTGCTGCACATGAATACATCTGTCCATCCACCATGCCTAATGACTTGTAAGTCTGATTTTAATCAAACTTGGCAGTTGAAAGAGATCATAAACAGCCAAAATACTTGCTGAAACATGTCATGAGAGTGCAACAGAGTGAAAGTTCGCTGGTAATGTGGTGAGACATTTGTAGCTAGGCATCAAAGTATGAAGGGGAAGAGGGAGGTCGTAAGCCGAGTACTCTTAGAACAAAAGCAAAGTTCTCAAGGAGCATGGCAGAATCCAGGAAAGGATGTGAATAGGTGCCAAATGGGGGTTTATGAATCCTGCAGCTCATGGAGGGATTTGTTCCAGTGTGATCTAGCTTTCCAGGTCCATGCTGAGGTCAGTGTTTTAGCCATGGGGGTAGCACCAACTGCTGCCACGGGGCAACCACTCCTTGTCTGAAGAGCAGGGTGTGGTCATCACCAACAGTGCAAGGGTGTATCCACATGGAAATGCCCTGTCCCCTGGTCCACAGCAAAACGTGGCCCCTCTGAATGCATGGCCTTGTGGAGTTGAAGGTGGCTGGGACAATAAGGGTGCAGGAGCTGGTCTAACCTTTCTGAGCATCTCTGTGTCGAGCCTCACAAGCCCTTTCCTGGCCAGGGAGGGCACAGAGAAGCACAGCCCCTGCCACAACTCTTCTACCAGCTTACCCCAAGCTCAGCATACATCCTGTTGTTGGCTCCTCCAGGGAGAGTGGGAGTTTGGGCTTGTGACACCGCTCTTCAGTGTGGTTGTGGCAGCCCTGAGCATCCCTGGGGACAGCAGCAGGCCCTGCACGTGTGAGCAGCCTTGGATTGCACTGGGGTGAAGCCCACAGCCCCGGGTTGCTCGCAAGAGCAAAAAACATGCAGCACACCTCCCCAGGGCAGAAAGTGGTGCCCAGGATGAGCACGGCTCGGGCAAGGAGCAGGCAAGATGAGAGGTAGGAAGGTAAGGTCGGGATTCGGGGAAGGGCCAGATGAAGAGCACTGGTGGGCAGCGGTAGGTGGCAGTGGGGCCATGCACTCCGCGCTGCGTGGGGGGGGCCGTGCGTGGGAGTGCCAAGGTACACAAGTGCCCTCTGCTGGCACCGCGTATCCTGAGCGCTGGGGACGGCCCCTGCGTGTGCACGCACGCTCGGGACTCCAGCCCGTGCGCTGTGCTGTGCAGCTACGCTTTTGGTTAATTTAGTGCAGCTCCCTTAATAGAAACGCTGCTTCCAGGAGTGCCAGCGGGACAGACATATGCGCCCTCTCCAGCGCCGTGGGATGGGGGGGACCCTCTTCGAGGTCACTGCTCCCTTCAGGGCATGCAAAACCCCAGGGATATCCCCAGTGATTGTCTCTCCCCCCGCTCCATCTCTCCCACATTCTGGGGCATGCTGAGCGGGCGGGTGGGTGGGCGAGCATCACTGGTGCGCAGTGCTGCACCAGACAGGCACGTTCCTCTGTTTTTTTTCCAGCGCTGTCGTGGCAGCAGTGTGGAGCTGCGCATTTCCGTAGGGCAGGGGCCTGAGACAAGGGCATGGCACCGTGCTGCCTGCAGGTCACCCTGCCGCAGAGCCACGAGGCCGAGTGTCCCAGCATGGCCCCCTGCTCCCGGGATCCTGCTCCGCGAGGCCGCCGCTGCTGCTGTGTGGGCGGCAGAGCTCTCCTGCCAAGGTGCTGGTTTAGGAGAAGCGTTGGGAAGAGCTGACTTCAGCTGGTGGAACAGGTAGCAGGCAAGGCAAGCAGACAGCAAAGGAACAAGGGAAGAGAGGCAGAAAGCTCTGGAGATCCAATAGCAACATCCGGCTGCCATTTGCTGAAAGCCCGGAAGAGTCAAATCAGGGACAGCACTGTCGCCGTGGAAAGAAGTCTTGTGAGAGACCAGACAACAAGCTTTGTCTACCATTTGCAATGCTCATTACTCAAAATAAAGGCTTGAAACTGGTCCAGCTCAGCAGAGTGTGAGACTCACATTTGACATCATCTTACAAACCTGGAAGTCTTTTTGCACGGTTCCTCTTTAATTTCTGCTGCCAACAGTGAATCAGTTTTGTGGGGTGGTTTTGCACAGTGCAGCAACTCGGGAAGGGTGCCAAGCAGCCCTGAAATAGCGGGTGCTGACATAGACCAGTTCCTGCTAACCTCCTTGCCTCCGGAATGGTGCCTGCAGGTCCTGCTGCAGGCTGAGGGTGTCCCATACCGGTGACAGGATAGGTACATGAGCCTGTATCTCCTTACCAGCCCTACAGGGCTGATTCCCCCTTTCATTTCAGTTTTAGCCCATCTTGTGACAAATGGAAGTGTGCATCTTCTTCACTGGATGGTGCTAAGCTATGTCTCATGCCTCAGGTCCTGTTTTGTGTGCTCACCTCGGCAGAGAAGCGAGGATAATCCTCTACAAGAGGCACACATTCAGGCCTGCCAGAGCACAGGGAGGTGCCTGCAAAGCTTTGGTTGTGTGGGGGTTGAGGAGTACAAGAGAAAAAAATAACTTCCTCTGCAGAGAAACTCAGCGCCCCGCAAGAAGCCGTATTCTGTCTGCAGTTACGTTCATCTAAGTGAAGAGAAGCTTCTACCATTTCTTAGTTACAGTCTTTGGCATTTTTAACCTGAATGGTTCCTTTATCCGTTTCGGGGATTTTTTATAGCTAGACACTGTGGCTCAGCCCAAGGTATGGTGCCACACACATCCCATTCTAGCCACCAAAATAAGGTTAAATAGGCCTTGCCAAAATCTGGCTCCAAAGCCAGCAGGTCACTGCTGCACTTGCCCAGTTCCTTGCGAGGCCCATCCTCTGTGGGTTTGAGTGGCTCCTGCTATAGTACTTCCTACAACATACAGCCCAGATCATGTGTTACAGCAACTTACAACATAAATCCCTTACAAGGGTGCTCAGGCTTTGTGCTTGTCACTATCAGCAGTGCATTTCTTCTTTATGCACTGCTTTTCCTCCTGGGACAGACAGCAGCAAGAATAGCATCTGTCAAGAGGTGCCAGGACCTGGCTGGACCCTTGCACAGTGTATTTTCCAGAGCAGAATCTGGGATGAAGGTTATACACAAAGGTGGGGTTTGGTGCCACTGTTGTGAGCTCATTTTGCCTGACAGGAGGCAAAGGAGAAACTTTGCATGAGCGTCTGGCTGCTCAAAAGTAAGCTGCTTGCAATGCTTCTAGTTCTGCTCTGATCCACCAGTACAGATCTAGATGGCCATAGTGTGAGAGTAAAAAATACAGTAAAGATGTGAGTTAACTGAGGATATTGCTATCTCAACATAAATGAGATATCTCAGAGAGAACTTTGCAAACTGCAAAGTTCACTCTGCAACTTTTAAGAGGAATAGAAACCAAAACCTGCAGGAATGTGCTGGGGGAAACAGGATGGGTTTCGCTGGGGGTGACAGTGCCCTTCTGTTCGCTGGTATTTGTTGTGGCTCCCTCCTGGTGTTAATTTGTTCATACCCAAGTAGTTAATAGGTCATTTGGAAAAAATGATGCCTGCACAGTAGGTAGGCTCTGAAGTCAGAAGTAGCAGGCAACCTCAAGGACACACAGTTCTGCTTTTAGTATCTACGTGTAAGACCTGCTTCTTCCTTCTCTGACAATTTAGCTAAAGGGAAAGTGCTGACCTGTGTGAGTGTCTGTACATTCATTGTATAAACAGCGCACTGGAAAGTGTTTCATTCCTTGAATTTTCTTCAGATGGATGCTGCACCCCTGGATGTGTAGAAGAAAGCGGAGAAAAGTGTGAATGTTACCAGCGGCAATGTGGAAAGTTGGCCAGGCATGACTGGGTAATCCTGCTGCCAAAGATCCGCGCAAATGCAGCGTCACTGAACAACATCCCCTCAATGCACAGAGAAACAAAAAGACTTCCCTGATTCTCTTACATTGCATCCCTCTTTACATTAATTCATCCTGGGGTAACTTCAGGGGCTTTAGCAACTGGCAGACTGGGAAGACCAGGCCTTTCCTGCAAAAGCCAAGGGACCTCCTCCACAAATAGTTGCCAAGAGTAGCTGTCACTCTGAAGGGGAGAGCTGGCACAAGTGCTGCCCATTTTCCTCCAGCGTGGTGCTAAATGCAGGATGATGACAGCATTCAGTCCTACACAAGATGGAATCAGCAACGCTGAGAAAGAAGAAGGTATAAAAGACTGAGGCCCAGTACAGGTTTGTTCATCCAGAAACAAACTCCAGTGAGAAAGAGGCTCCAACATCTGATTTTTTGGTAAATTACAGTGAGTGCAAGTTCCCAGATAAACAAGAGTGAACACCGGTATGCTTGGGACAGCTGATATACCTACCCCTGCTGCCAGCATCCAGGTTAACAGTGTCAGCTCAGAATAGGAAGGGCACAGTCCCGCAGCAGTCCCAGCCCAGCTAGCTCAGAGCTCTGCCCATCCAGACCAGGCACGCAGCCTCATCCCCTCCCTTACACCAGCACGGTGGCTTGGTTTACCCCATGCTGGTCATTAACTGGGGAAGAAGTAAATCCACGGGTTTCTGCTGTTTTATCTGCTACACTGAGGATTTGGACACCCATCGCTCATGTGGGAGCACGTGCAAAAAGGAAGGTCAACATCATCCTTAAGCTGCCAAGGAGCTGCAGGGCATTTGCGGACCGCAGATGCATTCACAGCATGTCTTGCAGTCCAGAGGTCCGAACAGGTAGAGGCAAACCCAAGGGAGAGGAGAGGCAGGTGTCCTTGGATCGGGGCGAGCCGCAGCAACTTCTGCCCAGCTACAGTGACTCCAGCTGGCAGTGGAAGCAGGGGAAAAAGGAGTGCAATGGATGCTCCCCCTAGCCTGCTGCACCTCCAAGGTCCAGTGCACAGCCTGGCTTGGTGGGAAGTTCTTATCTTTTCCAGATCGATGCCACCTTGGCCCAGTCCCCTCTGCTGGTGGGAGTGTCAGCAGGCAGGGCACTCGTCTGTGTACTCACCCTGACTTGTGCTCTCGCAGCTGACGGTGTCACTGAGAAATTTTTGAATCATCAAAGAAATAACGAGCATTACTCACTGCCTGCCACGTGGCAGTATAAAGAAGGGAGGGAGGCGGCTGAAGGTGTAGTCTGGATCCAGAAAGTATGGCGAAACTGCTGGGAAGTGGTGGTGGCTGATCCCTGCCCCGGTTAGGCAGGGAGAA
This sequence comes from Oceanodroma leucorhoa, assembly GCA_030449065.1. Taxonomy (NCBI): domain Eukaryota; kingdom Metazoa; phylum Chordata; class Aves; order Procellariiformes; genus Oceanodroma; species Oceanodroma leucorhoa. The sequence continues at coordinate 827,920 of JASVER010000187.1, forward strand.
CTCCTCAGATGTGAGGTTTTGGGTCCCCTGTATATGCAAAGGAAAACCTCTGGTCACCTGCATCTCTACCTTTTTGTGTGTGCAAAGGAGAAGAACAGATCAGTCCTTTTCGCTCCTACTTGTAGGGAGACATCAGGGTGAGTGGAGAGGCGGAACGGAGACTACCACCATCTCTGTAAAACCAACGTGGAGGCAGGGAAGGAGCTAAGGATGAAAATGAGTGTGGTACTTGCCCTCCTCTTTTTGACCTCCCCCTCATGAAATGGGAGGGTAGACTGCGGGCTCTAGGCTTGGGCTGCTCGAGGTACTGTGTACCCCTCTTCCTGGGGTACTGCGGTGCTTGTGGGTCCCTGGCGTTTGCTGGTATGCAAAAGCCCTGGGAGGAGCAACAGAACAGGAATTAAAATATTGGTGCTAGCGCAGCAAGCCGGGAGGCCGAGAACTGCCATGAAATCCAGGAAAGGCGACAGATAACAGCAAGGAACCGGCAGGTACTGGGTGAAGCGGTGACGACACTAAGGCCACACCACAGATAAGGCCACCAGGCAGACATGGAGCAAGAGCAACATGATGCAATCTGGCTTGGCCTCCTGTCATCTGTGCCCAGCCGGATGGAAAGCCTGCAAACAGTGCCGCAGTCAGCCGGGAAGCAAAGGCGTGATAAGAGCTCACGACGCAACAAGTGATCCTGAGTGGGCGGCGTGGACACAGGCAGGTGGGTGCTGGTGAGTGTATGGGAACAAGCACAAAGACAGGGGCAACACCAGGAGGGAACAAGCGTGAGATCGGTTTTGGAAGTAGAAATTTCCTTCCTTGTTGCTGCCATCTCCAGCAGAGTCTCCCTGCCTTGCTGGCAGCGAGACAAAATCCCTGGCTCCACGGGCAAGCCTGGAGCCTTCATACCTGCCCCTCCTGCCCTTCTGGCAGGGCTGTGGCTGGTGGGGGTGTGGGGAGGAGGCAGCAGAGCCAGGACCCTCACTCCTGTCCCAGGAGAAGCTGGAGGGGAGTCAAGGGCAGCCCCAGATGCAGGGGATGGGGAGGAGCTCCCGCATGTGCTGCTGTACCGCTGGGAGCCTGGGACCCGCTGGGGAGAGCAGAAGGGTGCTCCTCTTCATGGTACCTGCAACACGGAGGAGGAAAGCCCAGGCTCAAATGTGTGACTGTCCCAGATGTAGCTGGAGCTCTGTGACCAATGTGAGGGCAAGCAGCCACCAGAAAACCTCTTGTCCCACCCGAGGAAGAATTTCCCCACCTCTTCTTCGAAGGGGACAGTAGGCAGGACTTTCGTCAGGGGCTGCAAGCAGGTGCTTGAGAGAAAATCAGGAAAAGACAAAACCAGTTTGCAAGAGGTGATTTCCCCTTTGTCATATCTTAGCATGTCATTTTAATTTGCTCTGTGAAGGCAGTGGCATTTGAATACCACTGAGGAACCAGGTGGAAGAAGATCAAGACTCGTATCGGCCAACAGCTTTTCCCCAGCACTGCACAACTGGCTGCCTCTGGCACAGAGGGGATGCAGACATTTCCTGCCACCCTCCAACTGAGGAGAGTGATCTGGAGCACACAACATGTCCTAGCGGCACGGCCCCAGCCCATCACTCCTGCACAGCTGCTGGCATGACCTGAAGAGGCAGGCCATGCTCGGGACCAGTGGCACAGCATGGTTATCCACAGTGGTGGCACTGGAGGCATTACGATCAGCATTTGGGTGGGTTTTTTGGTAGTAAAAATGTTGAAGAAGATCGTAAAGGCCCATGATGGTACTCATCCAGGGCTGTGCTGAGTGTTGGTGTGGGAGCAGCTTGCAGGAGGTGGCCCCATGTTGTCCATGTAGTTGAATGTTGGCTGGGATCAGATTTGCAAGGTGGGCACCTAAGGAAATACATTCGTGTGTGCCAGAGAGTGAGAGCTGCTGTGTCCCCAGGACCGAGTGTGCTGGTGCAGGGCCCTCCAGGGCTCRACCACCAAACTTCGTGCACAGCAGGGTTTGGTCAGGGCATCCGCGGCTTTGTACATGGCCCACCGAGGATGGAGATCTCCCACCTCCCTGCTGGTCTGGGTTGCTCACTCTCCGGCCTAAGGTTTCTTTCATGACTACTGACCTGAACATCTCAGGACTGCAGTTTGTGCCTGTTGCTTTTTATTCTGTCATCTGGCACTACCAAGAAGAGGTTGACTCCATCAACTGCCCTTCCAGCAGTTGTAGGCTGCTCTCAGATCCCCCCTTGGCCATCCCTGTACTAGACTAAACAAGCCCAACAGGCCCCCATGTGACACAGGAGCAACTGCTAATGCAGTTAAATATTTACTTTAGTTGAGGGATTTCCAAAGTGGAATAATAATAAAAGCCAAAGGTTATTGAACTATGTAAACTCCATGAAGAGGGAATATAAAACATGTGCACAGCCACCTCGGCAGAGCGGAGGAATGGTTCTGCAAGTGGAACCCTGAAGCGGTCACCTTCCCCCTTCCCAAGATGCGGTCACAGCCCTGCTGAGTTGGGTGGAAGGACCTCCCAAGGGCAAGGATGGTAGCAGCCTCGTGCAGGGCCCTCACCCCTCTTGCCACGGGGGATGCTCACCAAGCTGTTCCCTATTGTCTCAGCCGGCTGGGGCCAGCGTGTACCTTCCTAAGCCTCAGGTAAGACTGTGGGGAAGAAATGTCCTGAGCATGGTCAGCTCCTCAGCAAGCACAAACATGYGTGCTGTGGGTGTCTGGAGCTCCAGATGGAGATACCTGCCACGTATGAAGAATGGCAGCTGCAAAGCTGGAGGGCTGGCTTGGGCGAGATACATCCAGAGATAAGCTGGCCGGGTGGAGCAGAGGAGAGCAGCAATGCCCAACCCGGACTACAGTGCAAAGGGATTGTAAAGCAGTCTCCACTGCTGGCACCTGGAGGTGGCAAGTGGCACTGGGGTGGCTTATCAGGTGCATGAGAGCGCCCAAGTGATCCCTCTGGGTGCACAGTCCAGCCGTTGCCAGTGCAGATCAAACGCTGCTCAAAATGCTGCTTTTCCCAGCGCTGCTGAGATAAGCCAGTGGCGTTCCCTATAAAGGCAGCCATGAGCAGAGCGAGGTGCACGAGCGCGTGCGCCTGAACCGACCATGCCTGCGAGGGAGCTGGTGGTGGTGGCGGCAGCGGCGCTGGTGACTCTCATCACTGCCGGTGGTAAGCCTGCTCTGCTGCTGGCAGCCGGCTCCTCGGTGGTGGGTTGGGAACCATGGAGGGACCAAAAATGGGTGGGAGGGCAGAAAGACCCAGAAACTCTGGTTTGGAGAGGAGGTGAGGAGGGCAAGCAAACACAGGGGCAGCGTGGTGGGGAAGGAGGACTGAAGCAAACACGCCGTGCCTTATTAGCAGTTCGGTGCAAGGGTTACGGGCTAGTTCATCAGCCATATTGCACTTGGGAGAGGGACGGGATAGGAGACAGCCTGTGATGCAAATGGGAACCAGGATCTCGGGGGACAGCACATACACTGGGGAGGCAGCTACTGTTGTTCCTGCCCTCATGAAGACCTGCAAGCCTTTGCAAGAGCACTACGTGCTCAGCATATTCAGGTGGGAAGCAGCTGTTTGTAGGCTCTGGAAAACGAATTGCTACCTAGGTGCACGTAGTGGTTGGTCCTGCAGCAGCCTGTAAGTGAGCCCTCTTGCTCCCAGGACATTCGTGCACCACACAGACAGGCTGTGAACTGTTGCTACTGCTCTGCCTGACTGTAGAAAAGGAACGCACCAAATGCAGCTCTCCCTGGGGATGGCTGTTGTCCGGCTGCGCAGCGTCATCCAACCTCAGCCCTCTGAAGATGCCCCATGTCCCCACGCAGCACTGCATCGGTTCACACTTCCTGGGATGTGTTGGATGCTCTGTGGCGCTCCTGGTCCAGAGACTGGGAGAGAGGGCTGTTGGGAGGGGTATTAGGGGGCGGGAACCAGTGTTCCCAGCTTTGTCCCAGCTGGTTCACCTGCAGATGGAGTGTGTGCACTGTGCTGGTGGTGGTGGCGGGGGGGGGGGGGTGGCATGAAGCAAACTGATGCCTCCTCACAAAACCCACACAACGGATCTGCGTCCTGAGTGGGCCCTTCACAACCCTGCCTTCCCTTTGGTTTTGATGTGACCCTCTGTCGATGCCTCGTGCTCCTGCCACTGGTCACAGATGTGCCACGCTCATGGGTCTCTGCTCTGTTTCAGGGGCAGAGATGAATGAAGGGAATGGCCTGAGAAGGGTAAGAGGTTTCTGGTTTTCCTTGTTCATGGCTTGAGATGGGATTTAGTGCCTGGAGTGCCTGGGAGAAAGGCTGTTCCCAGCAATCGTCCCCAGCCTCATAGGTACTGGTGCTCCAGCATCAAACCCGCATTAAAGCCCAGGCTGTGAGTCCCACTGAGGGATGCGGTGGCCTCTGCTCCCTGCTTTCCCGCCCTGTGTGCACGCCCTGCCCTGTCTGGGGCAGGGGGAACCAGGTCGCCAGTGGCACTTGCTCCTGCACGGATGCTGTGGGAGGAAGAGATGGGTGCTGCTGTCACTGAAATGTGTGCTGCGGTTTCTCCTTTCCAGCCAGTGTGTGGAGACATGGTYGAGCTGCAGGCCTGCCCCCTCCTGCACTTGCCTGTTTGTGGGACAGATGGGAACACCTACGCCAATGAATGCCAGCTCTGTGTCCAGCAAATGTAAGCTCATGCCCTTGGCAGAGACCTCCAGGAGTCTAATTTTGGCCATGTGAAACTGAGCACTTGTGAAATACCTTCATTCAGGTTCCCCTAGGCCTGGGGAAAGCCATGGCAGACAGGAGGCACATGTGTTCCTGCTAGCAAAGTGGAAGAGGACTTTTTCATGTCAGCTGAGCTGGGCACTGGGCTGTGAAGCCTGTGAGCTTCACCCTCCTGCGCTGACAATGCCTGTGGATAGGTGTAGGCATGCCCTCAGCCCTTGCCTGCAGGTTCCTACCCCATCCTTGTCACCACATTTAGTGACTATTGTGCAGGCTGAGGCATCTAGCTCATTGTGTTGGCAGGGGACTAATCCCACAGAAGAGCTGAATATTCATCCATTGGATCAGCTTGTTAAACCAGACCACCCTGTGCCTACATGATCAGCCGATCCAAAAGGTGAGGTCAGGAGTCCATGGCCAGGAGACCCTCCAACACGAGTGCCTGCAAGCTGGCAACAAACCAGATGGTCCGTAGAGGATGGGAGAAGGTCCCATCATCTGTGCTGCCTGCAATTAGAGGAGGGACATTTGAACTTAGATGGGCAAAAAGGTCGACTAGGCATCTAGTCTGGACAGTCAAATAGCACTAGCACATCCTTCAAAGGGACCTCTGTGAATGCACATGTCCAGTTATGTGCCTCATAGCTCTTTTGGCAGAACTTCAAGCCAGAGGTACCACCATAAACTTGAGGACTAAGGCAACAGGGACTTCATGAGAAGCACAAGGGTTGCTTTGGGGCAGTGATTTTATCCAGGATGGGAAGTGACTGTCTGAGCAGGGGTTCTTGCTAGAAAGAGACTGAGGGTGAAAATCAGGTTGAACACAGGTCAACAGTGCACTTGCACAGCAAATAACACAGACTGTGTGCTGGGCTGCAGGAGGAGAGGGATGACCAGCTTGTCAAGGGAAGCTGCAAGGAGATGCGGAGGAGCTGTGTCCGGCTAGTCTGGGGAAGGGGGGCTTAGAGGGATCTAGCAGCAGCCTACGGTTGCAAATGGTATGGAGCCACACTCTTCTTGCTGGTAGCAGGTGATGCAACACAGGACAACAGCCACAAGCAGCAGCCCCAGAGAGTGCAGGTTGGACACAGGGGGAACCCCTTGCCGAGGAGTGTGGTGCACCAGGGAGGTAGAGGAGAGCCTCCGTCCTTGGGGGGGGGGGGGGGGGGGAACCAGTATCCCCGTCTTCTATGGGGGGGTTAGGGCTTAGACAGAGCCATGGCCACCATAACCTCACATGGGGACAGGCCTGCTGTGAGCAGGTTGGGCTGGAGACCCACCATCAGTGCTGCACGCCGAGGGAGGGGACATCTGTGGGCCAGAATGGCTTGCAGTCACCTCAGCTCTTCAGACAGGAAAATGAGCAAGCCAATTTTATAATAGTCAGCTCTGTTCCATGGTCTGGACGGGAGCCAAAGTATGACTCGGGATGTATTTTTCTGAGCTCTTGCTCTTTTTTCCTCTGTTATTCTAGGAAAACCAGGCAAGACATCCGGATTTTGAAAGACGGGGAGTGTCAAGATATCTGAGCTTTCTGGTAGTTTTCCTGAGCCTAGAAACAGGTGATTAATTGATCCTGTGTGCTCTGTGCTGATTGCACATTTAAGTTAGTGATGGTGAATAATAAAATGACATGCAAAATCTTATTTCAACAGCACTTTTTTATGCAAGGCTGAGAGAAAGCAGCACAAGCCATTTCCCACAAAGGGCTACTAAAAGCGTACAGTCAAAACATTCATTTCAAATCCACAACACAAACCAGGGCTCTGCACTGTGAGTATAATCTCACCCACATTCCTGTGAGAAAGGACATGTGGGAGTAGCAAGAAACACACAGATCCCGGTGAAGAAGGTGCTAAACAAGTGCAGGTTTTTTTCTGTAGGAGGCAATTTAGCGAAGGGAAAGTAAAGTTTTTTCAGCCTGAGAGAAGACAATTCCCTGGCTCCCTGGTAAGCACCACCTCTTCCAGAGCTGATGTAAATTGAAAATAGTAACATCTGCACTTCTTATATTAGATGTTATTCAACTTTTTACCCAAGAGCCTTTCACAACAGGAATCAGCCCAGATAACACATGGGAGCATGGAAAGAAACCCCCAACTGGAGACCCCGAAAGCAAGGGACCCCAGATCTCTGCTCCAGCACTTGAGAGCAACCTCCAAACTGAACTAATTACCCAGAAATGCTCTCTGGGAACTGCAGGTTCCCGGCCGCTTGTCAAATTTCAGGTCTCGGTTGCTCCTGCTGTCAGGACCATCTCTGGTGTGACTATGCATCGGCAGTCCTTGGGGCTCCCTCTGCTCTTTCATCTCCCACTTCTACCAGAAGGGACACAACTCACCTTTCACAAAATACCTGTAACGAGGCTGTACAACTTGGGTATGCAAGGGGCTCCCTTTGCTCGCAGTGGCAGAGATCAGAGGGCACTGGCTGATCCAGGACTTGGCTCCTGAATTCAGTTCAGTCCTGCACCAGTTGTTGTATTTCTACAGATTGACTGGTTGAGATTTCTGATCAGCTTTAGCAAAGCACTGGGTTGCTTTGAAAAGTGCTTAAGTGTGAATTGAAACCCTCCAAGGACAGGTCTGTGCTCACCCACAGGGGATCACGCTGCTCTGACTTGCTACTATACTCACATGACTCATTTGCAGGCATCTGGGTAAGGGTCCGGGGTGCATCATACCATCAAGCGAGCTCCTTGAAGTCAGTGACCACCCTGCGAGTCTGGGAGCTGTGACAGTGTCATGGTTACTGTGCTTGAGCAGGTAGGTGGTCATGTAATCCATCTCCACGCAGCTCTTCCACTTCTGCACCTTCCTGGAACCACCAGGTGTGACACCACAGCAATGTCATGCACGGCAAAGCCATTGCTGATAGATTTAATGCTGCAGCTGGAAATAGTATTGAGGAGCATAAAACAGCCATGCTTGGTCAGATGGATGATCCGTCTGGCCCGGCGTCCACCATTTTCTGGCCCAGAGGTGGCTGCTGTCATTAAAAGCTTTTCTCTCATTAAAAGCTCTTCCCCAGGCTGAAAAGTCCCAGCCTGGCTAGTTGCTCAGAGTTCTCCAGAGCTTTGATTGTCTCTGTTTTCCTTCCCTGGACCCTTTCCACTTCTGCAGAGGAGCGGACACAGCTTTCCCACCTGTCCATGGCTGCTGCTATTACACCATCTGCTTATTTGACCCCGGGCTCTGAAAGCCTGTTTGCCCCCTTCCAGTCCTCAGGTAGCAAGGGAGAGGTGGTCCTGCTGCATGTTGCTCTCTGTGTTGCTAGTCCTTCTGTGCAGACCTTCAGACGGTGCCTCCCTTGCACTGTGGGGAAGGACTTTGGTGGGGTTGTCACCCCCAAAACATTTGCATGGTGAACAACACAAATGCATTGCTCATCTCCCCCCTGGGGTTTTCTGCTCCTGCTGCTGCCAACCCAGCCACAGGCAGGATGTATTCGGGCAGCTCTGTCCCAGCTCTCTGCCAGGGCTGAGGGCAAGGTTATGCCCAGCATAGCATGGTGCGTAACTGGGACCCGTTCTCCCCTGGGCGGGCACCGGCATCTCAGCCCCATGCAGTGGCTCGAGCTGCGCAGGCAGAGTGGCTGCAGCCCGTCACTGTGTATCCCGAGAGCCATGTCTATTTATTTGCAGAGGCTAAGAAAAACCAACACAGACAATTCAGGGGCTCTTCTGAAGAGGGAAACCGCATGCCTCCAGCACAACATTGAGTGTTTATTCAGAAACGGCAGAGCTAAAGCACACGCTTGCAGGCCAGACCTGCAAGGTCAAAGCGTGGGCAGCCTCAGAACAAGGTCAGCATTGACGCTACACACAGCGAATTTAGAGATACCCGTCTCCCCAGGGACTGGTGGATTTGCCTGTTTATTTCACACAGCTAAAAAGCAAGTGGCAGATCAAGGGGAGGCGAATGGAGTGATTTCAACCTGATTCTGAAGGCTGGCACCTCTGTATCTGGCAAGGTCAGGCGAGAGTGAGGAGACAGCAAGACGCCTGCAATCTGTGGCAGGGGATATGAACGTGGATTTGCACTTCTGCGTACAGTTTTTCCTGTTAAATTTATCCATCTCTTTTTCCCATCTTTTCATGCTTCAGTCAAGGCAGGGGGAAGAAGGCACCCTTTCACAAGCACTGTAGTTCGTCACATAGAGCTACTGGTAGACCTGCTCCCAGAGAAGTGTGTTGCAACTAGGCAAGTTGCCCCAAAACCTGCCTCAAGTCAGGGAGCAAAGGACAAGCCTGAAAATTGCTTCTCTGTCGTTGTCATGCAAAACAAAACTGGAAGAAGTGCCCTGACACCCTGCTAGAGTGACAGCAGCGTAGCTCCCCCAGCTGCCCGTGTTGATCCCCCCAGATAACCCTGGGTTCAGGGCTGCAGCCCTGACTGCAGGGAGGGATAGGCAGGTCTCTGGATATTGCCCTGCAGTAGCGATGCCAGACAGGGATAAACAGAGGTACCACTGAGGCTCGTAAATAGCTTTGACTTATACTTAGATCCAAAGCCTGGTGTTGCTGTGGCTGCAGTGACAGCAGTCCCAACAGTGCCAGGAGACAGGCCCAGTGGCAGGACCCAGCCCTAGGTCCAACTGTCCCTTGGACAAAGCATTCCCAGGGCTTTTGGGTAGTGAAAGCTGTGCAGGGGACTGGCACGGTGAGAGGTACCCAAGGTTGGGGGGGTGTTCCCCTACCGAGGAGCTCCAGTGTCACAGACTCCTCGAGTGTCACTGGAGCTGCTCAGGTTGCTGGACACCTGCTTGAGCTTCTCCAGGTCCTCACCTAGGAAACTGGATGCATCAGTGAAGGTGGCCCAGGGCTAGCTGAACCGAAATGTGTAGAGAAAGGGGAAGGAAGCAGTACCTGGCACACTGTAAAGTGTCCAGCTGCAACAGTTCATGCAACCAAAACTGGCCCGAAAGTTTAACTTACTTGCACAAATTCATCCATAGCAAAGGGGATGCAGCTTTGGCCACATCTGCTACAGAGCTCTGCTCGAGAAGAAGAGCCTGCTGTGTTGCTGGTGCTGGTGGGGGACAGGGAGGCAACACTGGGCTCTAAAATGAGGCGTTGTGGGCAAGTCTCTGCCTCTCAGCCCCTCCACTTCAGAGCAGAGACAACTCAAAACCAGGCGGTGAAGTCTGTAATTTCCACACTGTTGTCCATCACCAAAGCCTTCCCATGGGATAATAAAATCACTTCCTTGGGATTTAAAGTAATATACACACAAAAGCCAAATCTGTACAGGGATGTCGGTCCTGAGAGATGCAAGTGCAGGCTCTGTAAGATTTTAAAGTCCATCTATTCCATTAAGCACCTCTAAAGACTCTGAGGGCACAGCAACTCTTTCTTTTACAAATGTTCTTTACAAATTTATTAGTTTCTACCCAGCTAGAAGATGGCTGGAATGGAGAAATATTCACAGTACCAGCTCTGCAGTGTCATATGGCAATGTTTTGCTGAGTCAAGAGTGATTTATCAGACCTCACCAGGCTTTGGAGTGACTGAGTAGATGTGGGGTGTGAGAAGCTGAGTTAGCCACAGCCTGAGCATGCACCCAGTTCCCATGGAGCACTGAAACACCCAGGGATTTCCACCGTTTCTTCCATGTTTCATATCACCTGCGAGCAGCCCCAAATATGTCAAGCTCTTTGTAAGAGTGCTTCCAGATGTGATGTCCCTCTATGGCCAGGCATATAGAATCATAGAATAGAATCATTTAGGTTGGAAAAGACCCTTAAGATCATCGAGTCCAACCTAACACTACCAACTCCATCACTAAACCATGTCCCTAAGTGCCACATCTCCACACCTTTTAAATACCTCCAGGGATGGTGACTCCACCACTTCCCTAGGAAGCCTGTTCCAATCCTTGACAACCCTTTCAGTGAAGAAATTTTTCCTAATATTTAATCTAAACCTCCCCTGGCACAACTTGACGCCATTTCCCCTCGTCCTATCACTTGTTACCTGGGAAAAGAGACCAACACCCACTAAGCTACAAACTCCTTTCAGGTAGTTGTAGAGAGTGATAAGGTCTCCCCTCAACTTCCTTTTCTCCAGGCTAAACAGCCACAGTTCCTTCAGCCGCTCCTCACAGGACTTGTTCTCTAGACCCTTCACCAGTTTCGTTGCTCTTCTTTGGACGTGTTCCAGCACCTCGATGTTTTTGTTGTAGTGAGGGGCCCAAAACTGAACACACTATTCAAGGTGTGGTCTGTTTTCCTCCTCCCCAAGCATCCTGCAAGATACAGTTTTCAGGATGTCTGCATGAGGCAGGGTGACCCCAGGGCCGCACAGCATCACACAGTGCTGGAACATGGACATCCTCACCAGCACGGGACACCTTGCCTTCACTTGTGACTGAGCTACAAGAAACTTCCCTGTGAATGACTTGGAAACCTCACATCTCTTTATGCCATCCATGCTCCTGGCCCACCCTCCTGTATCAGAGCCTTCCCATATCTGCTCTGCTGCCACCACCCTGCTGCTTCTTTTGGGGCTGTTAAACCTGCCCCACCTATCTGGAGGTACCATATAATCTGCTGTGGACACAGGGGAGGAGCCCTAGAGTAAAGTGGTAACTCAAGGGATAAGCAGAAAGGCAGCAGAGATCACCACGGACGGACCTCCAGGTTACGTCTTAAGAAAGCCACATGCATGAAATTGCAAACTCTGGAGCTTCCAGGGACCTAGAGAGAGAACCTGCAGAGAGCAAAGGCTGTACATTTAAAAAAAAAAATCCTGGCAAGGGCTGGAGGCAGGCCATATCTGCTCACCCCGAGGAGCTGCTCTGCTCCAGGGCAAGTCTTGGGACTGCACAAGGAGGTGGGATCATCTCTGCCATGAAAGGCAAGCAATTCCCAGAGGACCTGCGGGCAGCCACATCATCCATCGGGTTCTTCTACCAACCTTGGAGCTACTTTGAATTCATTTGCTGTTGGGGGCTTGGGGCACTAGCACCTCACCAGAGCATAAGCAGTTGAGTATCCTATGGAGGAAARTGCTGGTAGAAGCTGAATCCCAAATACTCTGGCACTGAATGTGTTAGAAACTGGCCAAAGTGGTGACGTGTCCCTCGTCCAGCAGAATTGTTATGCACGGGTATAATTTTAAGCTGTTCTGTGCTATCCTGGCATGAGAAACTCTGAAGGCAGTTTGCAGAGGAGGCCAGGATTCCCACCTCATTTCACATGCAGGAAACCAAGGCAGACTGACCTGGGGTCCCAGCCACGCAGACCGCAGAGCAGGGAGCAGGATCTCAGGATCAAAGCCATTGTACCAAGCAGAAGCTTCCCATTTGCAGCTCTACTGGCCCTGAAGATGGTTCTACAGAGGCTGCGTGAGCCTGCGTGGTGTGCAGGTCTGGGGCTGGGATGGGCAACAGGGAGCTAAAAGCAACCGCTAAGGAATATCCTCCTGTAAGAGCAAGGGACCAGCTGGGCCTTCCCACTGGTTTTACTGGAGCTGCCCATTGCCATCCTGTTTCATGAGGGAAGTGCTTTGCTCATAGCCTTGATCCATCAGGTACTGGACCGAGTCGTCGGGAAGTCCTCAACAAGCACAGGCCCTTGGCTGGAGTGCTGGTATGGATTCATTATTCTGTCTGGATTTCCCAGAAAGGTGGTGCAGCCCTTGGACAGGTCACATGAATTTGGCTTGGGGGTTTCCAAAGCATATGATGCCACAGCTGCCCTGAGCTTGTGCAGCAGATAGTCCTGCTGTGAAGGGGACTGGAATGGAGACAGAGGTCCTTTCCCACCAGCACTGCTAGTGTCCTATGCAAACACCTTTCAAACAGCATACGTCCTGTTTCAGACCTTGCAGGGGGTCCTCAAGGATTAAGACCACCACTCTGCATCTCACTGTGGGAACCAGCAGTGAGGCAGTGCTTCATCCTGCCCTGCCGTGCAGAATCTCTCTGCTATAAAGGAGGGCATTTGTGTCACAGTTAGCAGCACTGAGTGCAAATTTCCTATCTGAAGTGGAATTATTTGTTGTATAAACCCACTAACATGTTTTGCAATCCACACAGTAGATCCTGGGCAGCCACTCACACACCTTTGCACTCTGATAAGGAGGATATTATTGCCCTACTACTGGCCCGGCCCGATAAGATGTTTTGGGCGGGCAGTCTGCATTTTTTTCAAGCGCTCATTATTCTGCACCAGTATCTCCAGATGCCATTCCCAGGGAAGAAACTGCGAAGAGCAATGGAGAGTTTAGGCAAAGGCGATTCTTACTTGGACTCTCCCCTGCCATCCTCTGCAGCCCGTGAGGAGCATCCTGTGCCAGGTAATGATGATACCACTCCTAACCTGAGTTTTTGGAGGGAGGGGAGAATGATCTTTGACACCAGTGGTTTCTAAAAAAGGAGTTAATAATTACCAGTTTATGCTTGGGGGATCGAGGATGGACATTTAACTGCAAATATGTGTGGCTTTTTCAGTGTTGTGGTTTAGATCACAAAGGCAGAAGCACCTATAAAGGCTTTTCAACTCAGTCGAAGTTCCTCAGGCAGCATCAATATATTGTCTGTGTGCAGACTGGCAATACTGCCTCATTGTTCTCTTAGCTTGATGGATTTTTTTTCTTTTCATTTCATCTCTGTATCTTTGTGTCCTCTGCTAAATGATTTTTTATCAGGATGCAGATGTTTTACTGTGATCTTTCCTGCCTAGTGCTAGCCGGTGACAGACAGCTTTGGAACAGCTGCGGGAGTGCTTTCTTGGATCAGTTAGAAGTGAATGAGGGGTGTTTGCTACCTGTGCAAAGCAATTTGCTTAGGGTGCGTTGCGAAGGAGACTGATTGCAAGCTGCTAAAAATGCTTCTACGGCTCACAAGGCATACGAAGGGATGTGCTTCAGCAGTTAAACTGAAGTCCTGTGCAGATCCTGCTACTGCAACTTGTAACCTCATCTTCCCAGGGAGCTTCCTGCTTTTTGCTATGTGGATGGCAGAGTCATCTCCCGCTGGCTGTGCCCTGTTGCCTCTTATACTGCTTCGTGTTGGGGAACAGCCTCCCGTTTGGGGAACGTCTACTCGGTTGTACATTGTGCAGTCCAAGCGCAGTGTTTTTCATCTCAGAGGCTGACACCATCTCTGGTCACGCTGAGATGCCCCTGCCATGGCTGAGAAACTCTGGTACTGTCGTTGCATGTGTTCTTCATAGCTATATCGCATCCTGCTGTGCCCCTTCTCTTTGGTCTGGTTAGGCTGGAGTTTTTTTAGGAGAGGAGCCGTCTTCTCCTGTATGGGTCTACTGTGCTCAGAGCAAAGGGGGCTCCTGGAACTACCGTACAAAAAACGGTAATAAAAGAACAGAAAAACTAATAGGCAACAACAGAAAGTAGGATTATTTTTTTATTTTGTGGTTGTGAAGGTGGCTGTTGATATTATTAGATAGCGCTTGGAATACCATGCCCAGATTTGGGCAACTCAGCACAGAAAAGACAAAGGCATACCGGGATGAGTCCAGTGGACTGGACTGCTAAAGACCGGAACAGATGACATACGAGGACAGGCAGGGGAAACCAGGCTTGTTCAGCCAGGAGGAGAGAAGGCTGAGAGGGAGATCTCGTGGCAGTCATCCTCTGCCTAACAGGGGTTACAGCGAAGGAAGACTTCTGCCAGACTCTTTTCAAGGGTGCACAGGGAAAGGACAGGAGGCACTAGGTCCACATTGCAAACGTGGCTGGATAGAAAGGAAAAAAATTAACAGTGAGAGTGGTGCGGAGACCAGAGAGGTGGGCATTGAGGTATTCCTAACTTACCTGGACAAGGTCCTGGACAGCCTGATGTAATTTTAAAGCTGGCCCTGCTTTGATGAAGACATTGGAACAAAGATCAACAGAAATCCTTTCCAAGCTAAATTTCTGCAAGATTATTATTAATTATCAGAAGCGTCTTGTGTAAAGATTTACTTTGGGTAGAGGGCGGCTCCTGCTGTCAGTTTTGCTTTTTTCTGTTCCGGACTACAGTTTTTCTTGCATTTAACTGACATCTAGGGTAGAAGAGCCGTAGTCCCAGCTCAGCCTTGGAAGTTCTCACCTTGCCAGTTTTGCCAGCTGGACAACAGAATGACAAAATGACCATTCTTCACTGATTTGACTTAATACTTTAGTGTAAGTTGAGGCTTTTTGTGGAAGGAGCTGGATCTGATTACATCTGGAAGGAGCAGGTCATAGTTTTGCTTTTTCATTGTGTGGGTTTTGTTGAAACTATGAAAATCAGTGCTTTTGTGACCTCTTCAGTGTATGCGTGGGAAGAGTCCCCTCTCCCTCCAGGCCCTCGGGGAAGTGGTGTTGCTCCTGAACAATGCCCTTTGTCTCAAGGGAGCAGTCTTGTGCTACTTGATGTAAGCCACATCTTTATTATTATAGGCTGGAGTCCAAGCTACAAAATTCAGGGCTGACTGGATCAGAAACCACAGGACCTATCGCCATATCATCAGGGATGTTGTCTGTTAGGACAAAGACATGGGGGAAGAAGTTCAGTGCTAGCTTCTGTGAAGTTCAGGAATTCATTTGCCCAGGTGTAGATGGCTGAGATGTCTTTACCTCAGGAAGCCATTTGGAGCCCTTTGCAGCCAGTGAAATGGGCACCTTGGCCTAAGAAGGCATTGCATGGGGTGACTGGGACCCGGGGGGTGCCCCTTTCTCCTGGTGGCTGTAGGTAACCTGCACATCTTGCCCAAAAGGTAAAGTCAGCATTGGAGCTTTCTCACATGAGTCAGTCTGTCTTCAGCCCTGCCATGGTCTTCTTCATAGCTGCAGACCAGCTTGGGGCTGCTTGTGTGGTCTTTGGGACTAGTCTCCACACCCCCAGCAGTGTGTACTAGCTCTGTTCTGGTCTCTGATTGGGTCACCATCCCCTACAGGGTCTCAGCCTAATACAGATGAGCATCTGTGTATGGGAAGGCCTGTGCTCTCTGGCTCTCCCCCTCGCCCCCACAGACCTGTTCCTATGCTGTAGGACTGGCTGTTCTGCAGGGCAAGGCTTTCTCCTTAGTTAGTTAGACGAGCATCTTCATTGCAGCAGTGGCCAGTTGCAGCTATCTGGGGAAAAGGGTAACAACAGAGCAAACACGAAGAATTATCTTGCAGCCTGTAGCAATGTCTGGCCAAGGGATTTCATGGTGTCCTCGTGGCATAGAAAGCCTGCCCCGTGCTTCCATCAGGCCCCAGGACCCTACAGTAGTGAGCAGCTTAGAAAAGGGTCACCCCAAGGCTGCAGCAGCAGGAAGAAAACTGCAGCTAGAAATTTAAAGTAACTTTCAGCACAGGAGCCTGGGAGCCTTGGGTGGTGTGTCATCAGATCCTACCCCCTGAGGCTGAGCTGGAAGCACAGCGCCCAGTTTCGTATCAAGACCCACTTCATAACAAAAAGAGCATGGCCTCTTGCATCAGTGCTCTGTCACCAGGCGGGGAGGGATCGAATTGTCCCTTGTCCAGAATGTCATGTTAACACTGAATTTATCCTTGTAGATATCACCATCACTCGCCGCTTGAGAGACCGGGAGCTGCTCCGGAAAAGAAAAGCAGAAGCCCTGGAGAAAGATTCAGCTCAGTGGGTTGTGAGGTAAATCTTGCTTACGCTGTGGAGTCATTTTCTTCGTGCATTTAACCTGAGCCCAGGCATGGCAGCCCAGCCCCTCCATCTTCACACAAGGACAGAGCTGAGCTGGGATCCATCAGTCCTCAGTAGGGAAAGGTGACCTGCAGCTGGTAGCTACTGAAGGTCTAGGCAGGCGTTGGGGGGCAGAGATGGCTGGGGTGTGGGTTACGTAGGTGGTGGGTTGGGTGGCAAGCAATCCTCAACCACACCTTGGGGCCGGGGAAAAATTTGGTGCCCAAGCTCCCGCTCCCCCCGGTGTGGCCACAGGAGGCTGCCGTGCGGGGCTGGGGAGGAGGGCTGCAGAAGAGCAGCTTCTGCTGGGATGGACTGGGTCACGATCACAGCCAGGGGCCAGCAAAGTGGCCTTGGGACAGGAGGGAAAGTCCTCCGCCCCACGCCCAACTCTTCACCCTTGTGAAATCCCCTGGCAGGGAGCAGGAGACGAAAAAATGGCAAAGGAGAGGCAGAGGAGCCAGGAGAGGACGGGGTCACCAGCTGGCAGTGGAGCCCAGCCCAGAGCCAGACCCCCAGCCCGACATACAGGAGGAGGCTGAGCCAGCACCCTCCAAGCCAGCATCGCCTGAGCCAGTGAAACAAGAAGAGCCGCCCGTGCTGACTACCTGGGACCCGGCCAGTGAGATGCAAGAGGGAGCAGAGGAGGGGGAGCCGGCAGCCAGGACCCAGGATCCCGCGGGTGAGCTGCTGGAGAGCCGCTGGCTCCGTGGGGGCTCGGGGGCAGTGCAGTGCCACCCCTCGAGGACTGTCAGCCAAGGTTGCCCACCTTATCAACTACCAGCCCGCAGCACCACTAGGGCACGGGTCCCGGCCCCACCAAACGTGACTCGGGTAGCCGTGAAAGGGGCGGGGGGGATGTTGGGGCTGTGGGGGCAGACACTGCTCTCCAAGTCACGGGGAGTGATAAAAAGCCCACTACTCTCAGTAGAGTTATTGGCATTGGTGTCTGTGGTCCCTGGTTCTAAATAGCTCCTTGTCCTAAGGACACCACTGTGGCTCTGATAAGAGCCAGGTTAGGGCAGAGATGCTGAGGAGAGAAGATGCAGTCTCTTGAGGCCAGAGCTGGTCAGGGAGAGCCAAAGCCCAGACACACTCTGTCCACAGTCCACTCAGTTTTGGGGCTGACACCGGAGGTGGGGGGGAGGGAAAGGTGGGCACTAGGGCAAGGGGTGGGTGTCTGCACGGGACAACCCCTTTAGGACCTGCCAGGACTGAGGCACGGAGGGCACTAAGCTGATCTGAACTGCAGATTGCCATCTGGGCTTGGGAAATCCATTTACAGCTAATGCAGCTTGGGCCAGCAGGAGTTGCTCCCAGATCTGGCTTGGGAAGAGGAGAGCACATTTACTTTAGCGGTCAGTGGGCCAAGCATGCAGGTTGCTTCAAAACCAGCAAAACCTAGGATCTGCTTCAGAAGAGGTGAGCATCCTCTGACCCCCAATTACTGCATTTCCAGCAATGTCTGTGCCAGGGGAGAAGAAGAGGCCTCTCGCTGCAAGGCGTGCAACGCCCTTGTGCCATGGAAAACAACCATGCTGCATTTTGGGGACTGGGGCTGATTGGGGCACATCACACCAGTCCAGCTCCCAGCCCTGAGATCTTGAAATGGGCAAGCATCAGGGCTGCATTTATTTGCCTCCTGCGTTTAAACCCACCGGGGCTTTACCCTCTCCAACTCCCCTCCACAATCCCTGGGATTGCCGTGTCCTTTGAAAAACAGGTGGGCTACCAGGAGCTACCTAACATCACAGGCAATTGCAGGAGCCTGACCACGGGGACCTTAGCACAGCATGGAGGGGTAATGCATGAGAGCCCCCAATATGAAATGATCTGTGTCTTACATGCCTTACAGGTGAAGAGGAGGTGCTGAGACCAGCAGAAGCAGAAATACCAGAAATTTTGAATACTCCGCTGGAAAGTTCCCACCAGGAATACAGCACAGACACTCTTTTTTAATTTTCTGTCCGGGGTTTTTAATTTTATGTGCTAACTCCCGCCTGGCAAACTCTGATAGTACTGCAGCGTGGTTTTGACCAGCTCCTTCCTAAAGCTCACACTCTTCTGGTCACTCTGCTTTCTATGTTTCTTTCAGATTCCGATGAAGGGGAACATGATCACTTGTGCAAAGGCAGTCTTTCAGGAATTGCCTGCTGCCTGCAGCTCATGGTGCCCTGCCCTCTCTGCCAGCACGCTGTTTCACCTGAGTGGTGGTCCCATGGAGGGCCGTATTTCCCCACCACGCTGCAGACCAGTGTCTATCCGTGTTTCTAAAAGGCATTTATGATTAGCAGAAATGCAAGTGGGGTTGCAAAGCTGAAACCCACCATGATTCTTAGTTAGTTGGAGCTGCCAGGCTTGTGCTTCTGATAAACCCCACAGCATTTTGTGTTTTTATCTTTAGTCAGAAGGTCTTTCTCATAGTCTGTTTTCCTCCACAGTAAACACTTGCCTTCCTGAAGCCTGTGGAGTATTTTGTTTTCAATTTCTGGGCAACCTTACTCCGACCTTGCTGAGCCGCCGCGTTAGGCAGACAAAAGATGGTTGAAAACAGCTGAGTGCAACAGGCTGAAACTTGGCTGAACCATACACTTTTGTCAGGGAAATGCCATCTGGGGCAAAGACAGGAGCCACCCTGCACAGCTGCTGTGTCCCTGGCTCCCCAGCCATTCACCGAGGATTTCTTCTGAAGCCAGGAAAGAATGGGGCACCCTCCCACTCTTCACACTTTTTGGGTCTTGTGGTCTTCTCTCCCATGTGTGGCAGGGGCGGTGGCTCTCTTACATTCCTGTAATATCCTGACACAGAGGGTCTTTCTCCTCTTGGGCTGGGGTGGGGGTCTTTATTGCCATTATGTGACTTACCAAGGGTCTGTCTCCCAGGTCACAGGGCTGGCCAGGCCCTGAGGTCACCCTTGATTTGGGGGATTTATGGATTTTTTGTATCTCCAGAGATGTCGCTGCCACTGTCCCAGAGCCCTGCAGGCTCTGTGTCTCAGCAGATGTGACATCTCACCGGTGACACCAGTAACACTGTCTCTCCAGTGACAGGACGGACATCACAGAGACCTGCCCCTGCTTCGGTCCCAGGGACGTCACATGAGGGGCAAGCGCTCACAATCGCTTAGTACAGCCTCCCCACCCCGAAATCCAGGGATGACCTCTGCAGTTACACCACCAGAAGCTCTAAAGCACCTGGTGGGTGTCCAAGCAGAAAGCATCCAGCAGCTTAACCAAGCATAACCAAGCAAATGCAGCCCATTCCCCATGGGCAGCTCCTGGAGGGACGGGTATCCCTATGCAGGTGTCCTGGCACTGTTTTGGTCTCCATAGACATCTCAGCTAATGCAAGGTTGCGCTCTCGCCTTGAGTGACTGATGCCGGTGGGAGCAGAACAAGATCTCTCACCTTCTGCCATGAACTACCCAAACCTTATTCATAATCCCAGATACTTAAGGCATAACCCGAGGGCCTCACAGAAGCCCTGTAGCATGGAGGGAGCTGTAGCTGGGGAGGATGCTGACCCCAGACCAAGGCACTGGGTGAAGGCAGCAGCTAAGGCTGCACTGGCCTGAAGGGGAGCCAGAGGTCATGTTTTGGTTGAGCACCATCACAAAAGCTGTGCTGGGGTCCTCCTGCAAGCGTGGTGTCCACAGCACGTTGCAAGGAGGCTGGGCTGTAGGGTCTGCTGCTGCCAGGCAGGCCAGGAGACCCTTCTGCCCGGCAGAGCCCCACACATGCCGTGGTGGAGGCCAGCAAGAGCTGGTGGCTCTTTCCAGCTCTCCAACCCTCTGCTCCCCAACCCCAGGAGGGGGAATCAGCCATGCTGCCCACCTCCATGTCTGTAAACATTTAGGCTTGCCTGGTTCCCAGAGCTCTTTAGATTTTGGGGAGAAGCACCTTCTGGGAGGCTTTACGCTCATCTCACAGTCCACATCAGTCAAGGAGGGCACAAAACAACCATGTCCCCCCTTCTCCGGTGTTGCAGTGGAGCTGTAGGAGTTGGCGAAGGCCTGGCAGGGTGAGATCTCCGTGAACACGGGGCAATGCTTGTTGCTGAAACACACATGGGCAGTGGTGCTGATCCTGCACTGAGAGGGCTGGGGAGCTCCCGGTGGGCAGAAGCTCAAGGGAACCAGAGAAAGCACCTCTGTCCATCTCTGCGGAAATGCCTTTTGTGGCCACGAGGTTCTGGAGTCACCCCGCGTACTGCACATTCTGTCTTAGAGCTGCTCTCACTCTAACTGGCTGCTTTGGCAGCCGGTTAGAAAGGTGTGCTGCAAGCAACAAATCTTATCACAAAATAACCAAGGGAAAGATAAGGCCCTCCTTATCAGCACTTTCACTGTTTCTTTCTCTGATGAGAGGACAGGTAACAGAGCTCTTGCTTTTACAGATGGGGTTCAGGTGCAAAGCTGGATATGTGGGAGATCCTTGAGGTAGGTCCTGCTGTCTGAATGGAGCTGGGAATGGGCTGGCAAGGGTGGCTGTATCTAGGGGAGGGAGGCTGCTGTTTTGCAGATGCAATGCATCACCTTCTCCTTTCCCTCCTTCCTGAGCCCCAGAGAGATGTTTTTACCCAGGTCGATTAACAGAGTCTCCAATGAAGGAAATTTTCACCCTCTGGGATGACAAGTAGGGTCTGGGTCCAACATGAAGGGCAAGGCTGGGGGGGGGTGTCAGAGATCATTAACTGACTGTAGCCTTCTTGGTGATGAAGAGCGGGTGATGGGTGCAGAGAGATGGCTTCTGAGCTATGGGGCCAGCACAGGGAGCTGGGTCAGCACCTGACACAATGCTCTCCTCCCTGCTGTGCTGTACTAGTGAAAAGGCTGCGTGAGGCTCTTCCAGGACACTCTGACCTGCTACCCGAGCCATGCAGACCAAGGCAGACATGCTCTGATATGCAGTGGGTACGACCACTATGATCATCTCCTCACAGATGAGATTCAGCTTGCGTTTGTTAATGTCAGCTCAGCTGGGCTGACCATGCTGCTGTGAGCTATGGGGCTCCCCATGTCCTGCAGAGCGTGGGGAGCCATCCTGAGGGCTGACAGCTAAGGAAAGGGAAGTTGACATCATATCCAGGAGAACCAGACTCTCCTCTGTCCACTGCCAATCACCYTTCAATATACCTCCAGGAAACATGCTGCCAGCTCTGTGGGAGAGGTTATTTGGTTTATGCACACTGGCTTTCCACTTCTCAGATTGCTCTTGTGAAATGGGGTCCCCCACATTTGCAAAGTCAGGGGTGATTTGTGGCAGGCTGTTGCTCATGGGTGATGTTTTGAGCCAGGAGGGTTTTCTGGTCCTTAGCAGAAGTGAAGTCATAGCTAAGCCTGAGCAGAAAGAAGTGGGCCAGCAACTTAGAGCCAGAGGGCACCAGAGATCAATGAAAAGCCATTCCACCCCGCAAGACACTGGTCTTGCAGAATTAATAAAACTTTCTGGTTGATTTACCAATACTGACTTTAAGCAGTAAATGCTGGTGACAGCAAATACCCACTCCCTCTTTGGCCATCATTTCCTGCTGAGAGGGTGTTAGCTCTGATCCTTCCTGTTCTGTGTTAGCCATTTAAATAAATACCTCTCTAATACTGCCAGGGCTGCCATGGACTGCAGCTGTGTCTCAGCTGTGTCCCCAGCTGGGCTCAGCAGTGCTCCACCGGCTGGCCTGGTTCTCCTGTTTCACCAGGAAATCATATAACTGTAGAAAAAGCTAAGTGGGAAGAGATCTCTGGAGATCTTGAATCCGACCCCTGCTCAAAGCATGGCTAACTCTGATCAGACTGCTTGGGGCTTTTTCCAACCAAGTGCTGACCATCTCCAAGATCGGAGATCCCCCCRCTCTGTTCCCCAACCCAGGGCTGCCCCACTCACACAGGAAGAAGATTTTTCCTTATGTCCAACCAGACTTTCCCTTGTCACAGCTTTTGCTCCTTGCCTCTTGCCCCATCATGGTGCACTTCAGAGAAGACCCCAGCTCCATCTTCTCTGTAACCCTCTTCAGGACTGCAAGTTAGACTCCTCACTCACCTTCTCTTCGATTCCCTCAGCCTGTCCTATGCTCCAGCTCCCTATCTCAATGGCCTCAGCTGGTCTCCAGTATAACAATGTCTTCCTTCTACTGGGTTACTCTGACTGTGTCCAGTATTCCAGGTGTGGGCTCATCCACATCAAGCAGGGGGAACGGCCACTTGCTTCAGCCCACTGTCTGAAATTCAGTCCGTCTGGGTGGACTTGGGGCTTTGAGCATGATTGTGCCGTTGTCTCCCTCAGACTGCCTGACATTTTCACCGATGAAACACAGAAAATGCAGAGCAAAGAAACCAAGACATGGCTTGTGTGGTGAATGGTGTGATCCGAGTTTCGCAGCCTTAATAATGATTCTTTTTTCAACCCTCTTCTGTACACACCATCTTCCAAGTAATTTGAAAAGCACTAAATGTGGTTTAAGCCCAGAATTACATGCCCCTGGAAATTATTCCGTTTGTCAAAACGTTTAATTGCAGACTGAAGGTGCAGCTCCAGTGCCGCGTTTCTATAGCTAAGCGTTACATTCTGTGCAAGAATCAGCCACCAATTTTCAGGTACCCAAAGCAGCAGCTTTGCATTTCCAGGGGGAAACACCCTGAGCAACGAACTGGAGACGGGCCGTCCGGCCCCAGCACGCAGCTCCCAGGGCCCGCTCGCTGCTCGCCGCCGGCGCCGGCTGAGCCCCCGGCGGGGGAATCCAAGGCCGCAGCCAAAGCGGCCCCTGGCGTCCTGCGGGGGCTTCTGCAGGCATCTGAAGCGCTGGAAGCCTCCGGCGGCGGCCGCCGACCCCCCCGGCGGCGGCCGCCGGCCGCGGCCCCGGCGGCGGCGCGATCCGGCAGCGCCCTCTAGCGGCAGCACCGGCCCCGCGCCCCCGGGACGCCCGGGGCCGCACCGGCSGGCAGGCGGCCGCACCGCCCCCGGGGGGCTGCGGGCGGGGGACAGGGCAGCGGGGAGGCGCCCGTGGGGTCTCCGTCTCCGGGGGCTCGGAGGGTGGTCGCAGGGCTCCGTCCCTGTGAGACCCGCCAGACGCTGCGGCAGGAGCTTGCGGGGCCGTTCGCAGGAATGATGGGTGAAGTGAGGTCCTGGCCCCGCGGAAGTGACCGCGGCAAGGGGAACACTTGTCCTCGTGGCTGTTAGAGAGTCCTGTGCGTGGTTTGGCTCGCAACTTCTCACTCAGCTTGTCGACAGCAGGGATGTGGTGGCTGTTAAAGATGGGGAAGGCACCTCATTTTTATGAACATTTTGCTCTGTTGGAGATGCAAAGGCCAGGATTTCGTTTGTTACAGTGTTAATTGTTGCACTGCTGGTAGTGTTGATAAATTAAAGTCTAGCTCCCATTGTGGCAGAGAGGTAGTATATCTTACATCTGCTTAAGTGGGAAGGCTTGAAACCATTTGCCCTAGCTGCTTCAAGTGGGGCTTTCTTTTGCCTTTTCCCTAGAAGGGAAGCGGAGGAGAAAACCTCCATGAAAACAAAATACGAAAGAGATTAGATTAGATTAGATTAGATTAGATTAGAATGCAACAGAAAGAATAGAATAGAATAGAATAGATGACCCAAGAAGGAAAATTGTTCTTCACAGCATAACTTTTTTTTTTTTTTAAAAAATGAATGTTCCCTGCATAAAGGTCTAAACCCTGAATCATCCTCTGCTTCCTCCAGAATAAGGCCATCAATATTACCAATCATACTCCAGGCACGGCCTCTCACACCACAGCAGAGTAGGACCACTTGCTAGGCACCTGTGGCTAACCCTTTTCTGCTCGTGCCTAGAGAATGGAGCCATGGCCTGAGGTCAGCCTTTGTACAAAGCCATGTGAGGACATCTGGAGAATATGGGATTTTCATGTGACCACCCAGTCCACTTTCCTTTTGCCCAGCCAAACTCCACCCACTACAGCCCCCAGAGCTCCTTGAGGTGCTACGTGCATGGCAAAGGGCCAGGGCTTGGAGCGCTTTCTGTTGCATTTTTCTTGGGTATAGGATAATTATCCCAGTCAATCTGAAGTGCATTCACTAAAAAGCTTTTTTGCTCAAGTGCACAACTCAGACACTCCTGCACCGTTGACTGCGCTCAAGCAAATAATTTACATTAGCTGTAGTTCACTTAGTGAAAGAAAAGGCTGGTGCCCCCATTCTGTGACTAGACCTCAGCAACCACAACATCTGGCAGGTCTTTCAGGGAAATTTTGTATCTGCCCTACACTTCTCCTTCCCACAGAGTTTGCATTTAGGACTGTCAGGATCCCACACTGGTGGGAGCTCTCACGTGTGAGGCTGCATTCAGATTTCTCCCATCCATGTTTCCTTTCGTTTGACAAAGTCACACGTAGCTGATCGCTGGTCAGCAGAAAATCCACAGTGAGAGTTGAGGTGCTGAGATTTCCACTGCCTCTCCGTGTTTCCCCATCCTCCAGCCCTGCTCCCAGCCTCCATCCCACAGCAAGGACTCTGGCTAGTGCCAGTGGACACAACCCCAGCAGACGAACCCCCTCCCCGGGCTGCATCTGTCTCACTTACACCCCCGAGACCTGCCCCCTGGCAGCACAGGAGACCGGGCCACAACAGATGTAGAGCCCTGAGACACAACAGAAAGAACAAACTTTGCACACCTCGAGACAGTCCTCTCCAAGCCCACTGGTGTGGGGTCTCTTGGTTGTGACGGTAGATAGGACCTGGCTTTAAATGCAGCTTGCAAATATGTTATTATTCAGGGGGCATGGCTTTGTGTTGACCTCACAGTGCAGGGGATTGGGACTTGGCTGGTCTTGTTTTGTCCTGAGCTGATTTTAGCTTGCTTGGCTGTGACAGCAATCAGTGGTCAGATAACTAGCACCTACATTTGTTTTCATTTATACTGATAACGATTATTTATTTTGCATGGCTTGAACGGTCTGTGATTCCAGGGCAACACCATAGGTCCCGGCCTATCACAGTGGTCAGTCACTCATTGCTGCAGGAGTGCAAACCCATGTTATTCAAGTAAAGGCAATTTTACAGAAAACAAGGAGAACAGGAAAAAAAACAATTTGTGAACCATTGAAAAACAACATACGTACAGAAATAAACTCAAGTGAACCCCAGGACTGAGAAGGAAGAAATCTTCACCATCAACACCATCTGCCTCCTGATGAAGAGAAAGAAACCTCCACCAGGCACATCGTGATCTGCCTACTGAAGACATCAGGATGCTGGTAACTTGTTGTAAGACCCCCTTCTCCCCCACCCCTGCAGCCATCAACCTCAGGACACAGGAAGGGTGAACACAATGTCAAGAAGCAGGGGTAGATACTAAGAATTTTTTGTTGGTGTGTGTATAGCAATCTCAACTGCATTACTGAGGTTTTTCTGTATTAATTTGGACTATGAGACTAATAATTGAAAATACTATATTGTTAAAACTTTTGCATGTAGTAATGGTAAACCGCCTTGTCTTCACTTACAGTGTCCCCTTTTCTGTCATGCTAGTTTTGGCTGGGGTAGAGTTAATTTTCTTCACAGTAGCTAGTATGGGGCTATGTTTTGGAGTTGTGCTGAAAACAGTGTTGATGATACAGGGTTGTTTTCCTTATTGCTGAGCAGTGCTTACACAGAGCCAAGGCCTCTTCTGCTTCTCACCCCACCCCACCAGCGAGTAGGCTGGAGGTGCACAAGAAGTTGGGAGGGGACACAGCCGGGACAGCTGATCCCAACTGACCAAAGGGATATCCCACACCATATGGCGTCATGCTCAGTATATAAAGCTGGGGGAAGAAGAAGGAAGGGGGAGACCTTCAGAGTTACAGTGTTTGTCTTCCCAAGTAACCGTTACGCATGATGGAGCCCAGCTTTCCTGGAGATGGCTGAACACCTGCCTGCCCATGGGAAGGAGTGAATGAATTCCTCGTTTTGCTTTGCTTGCGTGCGCAGCTTTTGCTCTACCTATTAAACTGTCTTTATCTCAACCCACGAGTTTTCTCAATTTTACCCTTTGGATTCTCTCCCACATCCCACCAGGGTGGAGTGAGCAAGCGGCTGTGTGGGGCTTAGTTGCCGGCTGGGGTTAAACCACGACATCTGTCCATAACAAGATTTTGAGTGTTACACAGGAAGGGACAGAGATAGGAGTTGGGAAGAGAACAAATTCACACTGGCACATCTATGCCTACAGCCAACTGGCTGCTGCTTAAACAACTGGACCGTAATCCATCCCACTACAACATTCAAGCAAGGGCGGTATTTGTAGAGCCAAATATTCTTTTGCAGAGTCCAGCATTGGGCTGTCACTTACACAATCCAGTTTTTGAATGCTCATAGCTAAAGAATGTGCCATTTTGCCATGGCTCTGGGGATCCTGCACAAGTTCAGATAAGATGACCACACGGCAAGATCCCCCAGTGGTCTCACCACCTCCTGCTGCTCCCATCACAGCAGATGTCTCTGTGGTTGCTACTTTTTGACTAGCCTATCCCAGACTAAGTATGATGGGTTGGGATGGGGTTGCCAGGGAGCCATTGTTTAATTGGCCAAGTCTAGGGCCAGCAATCCACTGAGCACTAACCTGATGACAGACTATGTGCTACAACATATAGCTACAGAAGTGGTATGAAGCCTAGGACACAGTTTGTTAACCTCAGAAGGTGCAAGCCTGGACTCATGAGTGCCTCCTCCAAGTGGAAGAGGTCAACATGAAGTGCAGATGGTCTCTTTGCAAGAGCCAGCCACGGGTATGATTGACTCAGAGGGCTTCATGCACCAAGCGAGCTGCATCTCTGCCATCAGACCAAGAGCTCTGGTGCTGGCTCACGACTGTCTCTGAACAAAAAGGTCAGAAACTGCTCGTTAGCTCCTTTGTCAATTAAGATCTCTTTGGGTAGTTCACATCCAGACAACAGCTTTGCAAATTCCTAATTGGCTAGCAAATCTGAGCTTTCTGGCATCAGAGAAAGAAGGGCTAGTGGTGGGCTCAGCGAGCATCTCTGACACAGCCCACAGCTACCATTCCTGCTTACTCCATGGCCACTTTCAGCCAGACATCTGGCCCTGAACATACAATGACCCTGTGGACTTCCAATCAGCAGAAGAGGCTAGGATACAGCCTTCTTTTCCTCTTRGTCCAAGGAGCGTGGTGAGGGTACTTCATGCTCATTACATTATTGGTCCCTATACGCCCTAGGGACCACCAGCTGCACCCTGCGTTCAAATACTGACGTAGATGGTGAGAGTTCAGAGTCCAGCAGCCTTGAGCTGGGGCTCCCTGCCAAGACCCCCGTTCCCTCCCTCTCAGTCTGCCCCCCCAAGGAGTGGTTGAGGTGACTGCTCCAGATCCAAAAGTAGCTCTCAGAAATAACCCCAGCTTCTAGGTATAGCTGATGTCACTATCTCCCACCTTGACTTCTTGGCCTCGGACAGGGAGAAGACACAAATTCGAACAGGAGGAGTGAGTTGAGAAATCAGCTGTCTAGATGGTGCCTCCTATGAATCAGGGCTCCAGGCCTACACCAAGACAAGCGTGTGAAGCAATTCCTTATGTCGACATGGGTCACTGTATCCGCATACACCAGACTCTGTACAGTCACTCCCCCAACAAGCCTTCCTGTGCTCACATCAGTTCACATCCAGGCGCTGCACGAGTAGGACATCTCTCTGATCACTCATGCTGGCATCACAGTTCTAGGTAACAGATGCAGCTAAAGCCCATCTGCACCTGCGCAGACTGACCTCTAACTACAACTCACAAAGCTTTGGACTCCCTCCAAGGTACTCCCTCCTGGCCAAATGGCAGCTGCCTCCCCTGCCTACTCTTTCTCATAAATTTGATGCACTTCTTGGCCTCTTCCAAAGGCAGATAAATCATACCTGGGAGTCCCGGAGCTATTGAAATAGAATTTCCTATCTGCTCTTTGTAATTTAGCAGATTAAACTACCTGTTCCCATCTCATTCACAGCCCCCCAGGCAGCTTGGGCTGTTGACAGGGCACCAGCTGCAGAGCTCACTTTCCTTCAAAACCCCCCAGGAAGCTGGTCACCACCCTCTCAGCAGGAGAAGGGGCAACATCTGCCATTGTCTTAGCCATATGCAAGCCAGATCGTCGCCCTGAGGCATGGAGTTACCCGAATTGCCCCTGAAGGCCTGTTACATCCCCCATTAGGTATGGTTGTTGCTTGATGAAGCAACACAGATGCAGATGTTGCTGTTGCACAAGATGAACATGGTGTCAACCCACCGTTGCAGGAACTCCATCTCTGCAGCCAAAAAAACTCACTGGCCTGGGGTGCAAGAAGCAAGACCAAGCATTTCTGGTGCTGCTGCCACAGGACAGGCAACATAACATTGCCTCCAGAAGTAAAACCTTCTCCAGCTGGCCCGTCTCCACACTGGAGCAATCAGAGAGTAATTAATGCCAAGCATGATTCCCCTGCCCACCTCAGCTTGTGTGCCTATCACAGGTAGTAGCCCTGGCTTCCCTACCTGCCCCTTTTTAGCAGAGGAACCTGGCTGGGCTGGAGCTTCGTGCATTGATATCCGGGGCATGTTTATGGCCTGACAGGAGACCTTGAAAGCAGACTGGTGACTCGAGGGGTTGCAGAAGTTTGGTAAGCCACCTCTGGCCTGGCCTTGCCGCCTGCTCCCTCCCTCCAATGTCTTCAGCAATCCCAGCAGACCAAAAAAAGCTAAGGTAAGACCGACACAGCAAAATGCAAGGAGCAGCACGTGGCACGCATTTTACTCTGTATCATCACTCTCCTGGTCTCAGGAGTTCAGGGAAGGCTTGAAAAACTCAGAGAGACACTTCATTACAAACAACAGGACAAAGATTTATTTCCATTACAAGTGAAGTAGAAGAGTAAATACAAAAAATCTCCAATACATAATAAAATGTTCTCCTAGGCTGTAACAATCCACCTCTTTCTCAAAGTCAGCGCAGGGCCTGATCATACCAGAACTCGGGCAGAACAGGAACCGAGAGGCTCTGTTCTTTGAGGAATGAGCACTTTCACAGCCCTTCTCTCCTCTCATCAGTGCTTACACTTAGTGTTTCCTACAGGGCTATAACCCAAACCTATTGGACTCATCTCCCAGAAATCAAAAGACTAGTTTGAAACTGAGACTAACTTTGCTAAAAGAAAGGCCCTCAGATATTTACAATAAAGCTTCCAGAAATCAAAATTTTCCTTATTCTGAATGGTGCCTGAGAATTACAGGCAAAGTGCCAGCCAAAAATATATTGAGATCCAAATGTTTAACATATCCCCATGGCACAAGTGTACATTGAGATCCAATTGTCTGACATATCCCCATGGCATATCCCCATATCCTCACAGACAGGCCCAATCCCATGGCTCCCCACGGATGTGACAACCACATCTTCCTCTTGTCAGTGGTCACACAGTCGCATTGAGACACATAGCCACACGCACAGGCACAGGGTCAGCACATCCTGCCCCTACAAGGTAGAGCCTGGACAGATCTGTAACGTTCAGCCCACCCTTTGTATCTGAGCCTGCATTACAGCTTGGAAAGGTTGCGATAGCCACAAAACCACGGCAGTGCTGGTGGGAAGGGACCTCTGGAGTCTCCAGGCCTGCCGCAAGCAGGAGGTTGGAGTATTACTAGCAGAGGGCAGGTATAGCTTTGTCTATCTTTGCATCGAAAACCCCTAAGGACAGAGACCCCACACAGATGTAGAGTCCCTTGAAGGGTCCATGTATCTCATCACTGAGCACAAAGCTCCTGCTCAGGGTTTCCAGCTGCTTGTGGCTGAAGTTTAAGCAGTTTGTGGCCATACGTCTCAGGTCCTTGATGCAACAGGCTCATCACTCCACCTGCTGCAGAAAGTATACTTTCTAGGTATGTCTGGTTTCCCTAGCTTGTAGGTATAAAAGATCTGGAGAGAAATAACAACAAGCATCTACACCTTATCTGCAAACGATACACAACTGAACCTACCTAATGGTGCCTCAGTGCCTTCTGAGTCATCAAGATCTATCATGCATGTCCTCCAGACACTGAGTTTTGCTCCCTGAACTTGCTTCTTGCTACAGATGCTATCTGAGGTCAGGAGCGGCTTACACAAGACCTTGTATCATCACTGGTGACCTTTATTTTTAGACTGAACCTTAGACTAGCACCGGACTGGAGCAGAGAATAAAACCAGGTTAAGTAATGGGCAACAAGGGCCAGAAGACCTCTAGGCAAACAGGAAAACAATCCAGTCCACATTGATAACTGCTCCTACAGGAAGGAAGGCAGGCATTAAGAGGCAGGACAATTCCTCTCCCAGCTACCCCCAAACCAGAAAAAGGTCAGTATAACTTGCTAGCAAAAGGATGTAGTCCAGTCCTTGCAGCCGATGAAAGCAGGGAGCCAGCAGGCAGCTGTCAAGAAAACTAAGAGCTGGCACAGCCAGGTGTACGGCTTCTTTTCCAGCTGGTGAAGGGAGAATTTGGGAGAGGAGCTAGCACGGCTGCCAAGGAGACCTGCCGCAGGCTGAGGCAGCCAAGCCACAGAGGCAGGACTCTGCTCTCTCCAGGATGGAAGCAGCTTTTGGACGGGCCACAAACGGGAAGGACATCGAAAGAGACAACGCAGCTCTTCAGGGGGGAAAGCGAGGAAGGGAAAAACCTGATTCACCTCACCACACCAAAGATCTGAATGAGGCCTACACTCATTGCCTGTGCCCTGCACTGACGGCAATGCAACCTCCCCAGCTCTGTGTACAGGCAGCACAGTTTCCTGCAGTACCACAAAAAGGTCCAGATGGACAAGGGGCAGCAGTACCAGGCCAGCTCCAGCCTCCCAGCCCATAAGGTGGCTCAYCCACCACATGCCACCATGACCGCTCTGAGAGAGGGATGGGTGCTTTGAATCCAACACTCATTTCCTACCTCAGAGCCCCACAGAAGGCAGCCATACTGTCTTCTCAGCTTCTCCTGTCCACCTGCTGCAGATGGCTTGAGCCTCTTCCACACCAAACTGTGCTGTGGGGACACCCAACCACCTTCCTAATCCACTCCATTTCCTCCCTCTCATGTCCCACTTGGATACCTGGAACTTAGCACCCAGTGAAGGCAAGGAACATGCCTCTACACAAATTTCATCCTGCTGAGGACCTCATCTGAAAAATCCTCCATGGAGGAGAAGACCCAGGTGACTTCATGGGATCAGAGCTCTTTACAGCAGTGCATAGCAGCAGGACAAGAGACAGTAGACATGAAATGAGACTACAGTGGTGCTGAATGGATACAAAGGAGAAACTTCTCCCGCATGAGGACAGTCAGGTTGCCCAAAGAGACTGTGCTGTCTCTATCCTTGGAGGTTGCCAGGACTCAACTAGATAGCCCTGAGCAACCTGGTCTGCCTCACAGCTGACCCTGCTTTGAGCACAAGGTCAGAACAGAAACTTCCCAGGGTCTCTTCCAGCCTGAGTTATACCATGATCTGTACCCTTTTGTGGTGAGAGAGACCCTGGTGTATGTGCACCACCTCTGCTCTTCCAAAGCTCCTGCTGAGCCTCTGGCTGCACTTTCCACCTACCTCTCCCCATTCAAGGCTCCACCACACTGCAGTATCCCTTACCAACCTCCTCCTGGCCCTGGTCACACAGACTCCCACCTCCACAGGAAAAAGGACCTGGATAAGGAGATCTGGACAGTAGCAGGGCTACGTCTGCTCCCTCTCTGAAACACAGCCCCAGGCAGAGCCCTGGGCATCCACCACCTCTCTGGCCCCTTCCAGAGGTGGTGGAGTCTGTTGGGAGGGATTTGCTTGAGTTTCCCCTTGGATCCATTTTCAAGCCTTTGCCTCTCAGAGCTGTTCCCATCAGTTGTCCCCTCTCCATGTTTTCCTCTAGCTTTTTTCCCATACTAGGAAAGCTTGAAAGGGGAGCGCTCAAACATGAAAAGGCACCATGTCCTGCCTCTCTCACTTGTTTCAGGAAGGAAAGTTTTCCCYCACAGATGCTGATTTCTCTGGACTACAGACAGAGCTGGGCTGTCCTTAGGATCAAAATAATCTAGGATGTAAGGACCTCCATAGACCTCTGGACCAGGTCTCCGCTCAAAGCAGTTTAATATTCAATGTTGGATCCAACTCCAAAGCCAGATCAGGTAACTCGGGCTCTGTCCAATCAAGTTGGGAAGACCTCCAAGGGCAGAGATCCCACAGCCTTTTCCAGSGGCTGAGCATGCTCACGGTAAAAGTTTTTATACTTCCAATCCCACCATTCTCCCACCCCTGCAGCACACAGCATGACCCCCAGAGGGATCTGACTTGCTGGTCTGGCTGCAATGCCAGCATCCAAACCTTCCCCAGCCCTGACCACGTTGATACGAAGCCTGGCACTAATGAGATAGCCCTGCTCAACATCAGGGACACGCCACCACGTTAGTGCCATGCATCCTGCTTTTACAGCTTTGGCTGCTAGAGTCCAGGGAACGCTTCCTCCTGCCACCCTCCTCCCCCGCCCCAGCAGACGTTTCGTTGTAAATCGTTGTAAATAAAATCGTCAACAGCGGAGAAATTTTTTAAAGTGAGATCTTCCCGGACAGTCCAGTGGGCCCAGCTGGGTGTGCCGAGAGCTGGGAGCCTGGCAGGAAGCTTTGAGCACCTGTCCCAGGAACGGCGGTAGAAGAGGAAAGGGCTGTTTGCCCCATCCAGGCACTTGGGAGCCCCTAGGTCTTCTCTGCCGAGAGCAGACGGGGCTGGGCAGAGCCCCCCCGGCTGACGGCGGTGCCCCTCGCCGGGAGGCCCGGGCAGGTGGCAGGATGCGGAGGCGCAGCCCAAGGTCCTCCGGCATCTTCCTGGGCGGCCCCGGGTCCAGCGGCGCCGGGCGAGCCCCGCAGCCCGCCCTTCTCCCGGGCTCCGGTCTGCGCCGTCGGGCCGCCCGGCCTGTGCCGGGCTGGGTCAGAGCGCCGGGACGAACCTGTCGGGACCGCCGGGGTAGGCGCCGTGCCGCGGTCCGGGCTCGGCGGCGCCCAGCTGCCCTCCGGAGCCGTAGGCGTGGGGCAGCGGCGGGTAGGGCGCGGGGGAGCGGCGGCCGTAGAGCCCGGCGGGGGCGGGCGGCGAGGCGGGCAGCACGATGCGCCCCGACGGCGCGTACAGCTGCCCGGGGCCGCCCGGCGCGTAGGGCCCGGGGGCGGTGGGCAGCGGGGCGTAGGCGTGGGGCAGGGCGGCGGCGGCGCAGCCCTGCGCGGGGTAGGCGGCGGCGGCGGCGAAGGCGCAAGAGGCGGTGGCGGGGGCCGGGGTCAGGTCGGCGGCGGGCGGCGGGGCGGGCAGTGGGAAGAGGCGGCAGGGCGCGGCGGGGCGCTCGGCGAGGAAGGCCGGGTAGGTGGAGAGGTCGCTGCGCTTGAAGCGCTTCCTGCGGCGGAGGAAGGAGCCGCTCTCGAACATGTCGCGGGCGTGGGGGTCCAGCGTCCAGTAATTGCCCTTGCCGGGGCGGCCGGGCTCCCGCGGCACCTTGACGAAGCAGTCGTTGAGGGTGAGGTTGTGGCGAATGCTGTTCTGCCACTTGCGGGGGCTGTCGCGGTAGAAGGGGAAGCGCTCGGTGATGAAGCGGTAGATGCCGCCCAGCGTCAGCCGCCGCTCGGGCGCCTGGCCGATGGCCATAGCGATGAGGGCGATGTAGCTGTAGGGCGGCTTGCCCCGCTCCGCCGGACGCTTGCGCCGCCGCCGCCCGCCCCGCGCCCCCGCCGCCGCCGCCGCCGCCTCCTCCCCCGGCGGTGCCGGGTCCGCCTTCAGCGGCGGGGGAGGCGGCGGGGGCCCCGGCGGCAGCCGGCTCTCGGCGGTCATGCGGCCGTCGGGGCGGCCCCGCGCCGGGCCGAGCCGAGGAGGCGCAGCGGCGCGCCGCCGCGGCTTTTATGCGGCGGTGTCCGGCGGCTCCGCGCCCGGGCGGCCGGCACTCCCTCCCCCTGCAACGCCCCGCAGCCCGGGAGGCGCGGGCAGGGCCGGGCGTGCCGCCGCCGCCGCGGGCAGGGGCAGCGCCCTGCCCCGGCACCCCCCGCCCGCCCCCGCSCCGTGGTCCCCGGGCCCGCCGGGGCGCCGCGATCCGCCGCCCTCGGGAGCGCGCAGCTGCGGGGACCGACGGGCACCGAGCGGAGCGGGACGTCTCGGGGTCCCGGTGCGGGTGTCGCGGCACGGGCATTTCCAGCGCCTGCCCCTGTACGGCTCGGCGCCTCCGGGGCCGGTTCGGCGGGCGGCCGGCGGGGCGAGGCGAGGTGAGGGGCCGCCGCTGTCGGGGGGGATGCTGCCGGTCCGCGGCACGGGGCAGCCGGCTCTGGGCAGTGTCGCCCGTGGAGCCCCACGCTCCTTCACGGTAGCGAAGCGGTAGAAGCGAATTAAACGTGCAGCAAAACCCGGTGACAGGTCTACGTGGGGAGAGAGAGTAAGCATGGGCTTAGGCACAGCAATCTGCGTGCAGAGCTGCTACTTAAAACGCACTCACTCGACTGGGGCCCCGACCTCCAGTCCCCAGCAGTGATTCGGCACAGAGCTGGGCTCCTGTGCCCCTGGTTTACCACCGATCTGACCTGCTTGTCCCCGATCCTTGTGCCACAGGACCTCCAGGTACATGATCCTTCCAACCAGGAAGGACGCCAGGCTCTCCATGGGCTGCTGCTGGGACATACCTGCCAGCTCCCTCCTGCTTGCTCGAACACTTGGGGCTGAAGGTCAAACCCCAGGACTGTAGACTAGAACAAGCTCCATGAGTGCGTCCAGCTGGTGGGGAACGTTTGCCGAGGACTCATACTCCTGCGGCACCCACCTGCAGAGCTGGGGGCAGCACAGCCTCCTCGCCAAGTGGCATGGTGATCCTCGGGAACCAGAGGATAAAGGGGATGGCAGGAGGTCCTAGAGGTGGGATGGAAAGGGTCGGTGTGTACAGGTGTGCACAGAGATGTGTGTGCATGGGAGAGTGAGCACAGACAGGTACATGGGCGTGCAAGGGCACTGGTGAGGGGTTGAGGATATGCATAAGAGTTTGTGGGTGTGCATTGACATGCGAATGTGCGTACAAACGTGCCAGTGTACACAGGTGTGGCTGGACACAGGGCATGAGTGTCCACAGTTGCGCGGGAATGGAGGTAGGCAGATGTGTGTGCAGAGGAATGGGTGTGCAGAGAGGTGGAGTGCAYAGGTGTGCAGGTGCTGTACGTGGCTGTACAGCTGAGCCTGCCCATGTCTTGGTGCCTCCTGCCAGTTCTCCCAAAACTCACATCACCAGTGCACTGCTGAGTCTATCTGTGTGGGAAAAGCTTTCCCAAAGTCCTCTTGGCCATGGCACAAATGGTGTTTAAGGGAGCAAGGGGAGGTGGGAGATGTTCATCCTGGTGAAACAGGGCTCCCTTGGAGCTTTCCAACAAAGCTGTTTCTCTGCTTGGAGAAAAATTGGTGTGTGTGGGGATCCATCTGCACGCAGCAAACAAACCCCAGCTCTGGTTTCTAGCTAAATAAGGGGACCCCAGAGTCTTTGGCCACCTGCTTGTTTGTGCAGCTTCCCAGCGATCTGGGAGGTAGCAGAATAAACTGTGAAGCTAGCAGAATAAACCATGAAGTGGCACTCTCTGAGGACCAATGTATGCAGTCCCAGTAGCTGGATGCAGACGTGTGGCAGTATTTCAAATCGCATGCTGGAGAGTTTGTGCCGAAAGAAAAATCAGCCTCCCATACTGACACTCATGTTCTTGAAGTACACAAATATCCTGGAGGAACTAAGAAACTGACTCCTTCAGCGCAAAAGGAGAGCGGCGAAGCTGCCTCTCCTGCAACGCCCTGCCCTCTGGCTCATGGGAAGCTGTAGCTGGGGATGAATTTTCCTATCAGATTTTCCAAAAGGCAGTGCTCTAGTTCAGTCACCTCTGGGGCTGCGTGTCTCTCTGCGCCATGCCAATTCCGTGCCTCCAGAGGGCAAAGTCAGATCATGCTTTACTTTGCACTTGTAGAGGACGGGAAATGAAAAGAGGTGTGCGCTGAGGTGGGATGGTGTGCTGAACAGCTGCTTTTGCCCTCCCTGCTGGTGATGAAAATCCTTTTCCAAGAAAGCACTTTCCTTGGCAGAGCCCAGCACGTAAGCAGAGTGAAATGGATACCCAAACAGCATGTGCTGGCTCTTGTCCCTTCTCCTTTCCTCATCATGCAGGTTAAGCTGTAATGCCAGTATTTGTGAGTGAAGTGGGAGTTGTTTAATGTGGTGGCCTGGAGACTATCCTCAATCTGACCTTATCATCAGCCTATTTAAAAACATTTTCAGCTCTCCACTCAGGGAGCAGGAGTACGTCCCATTTTAAGCATTGGTGTCTCTTTTGAGTACCAGTTCCTGTGGGGAGGGAACTATGAGGAACACGAAACTCAGACTCATCCAGGTAGATCCTAGACTGCATATAAACCATTTATAAATCAAAGTGGTGCCTGTTGCTGGAGCAGAAGACTCGGTGCTTTCCATGTTTGTGAACATTTTGTTTTCTCTTTTGATTCAGCTACACTGGAGGAGGGACAAAGGTAAGTAAAATGGAAAATGCCATGCATTGATTAAACATTTGGAGTTCATAATGCAATAGAAAATGTATGATATCTGCAGGAATACTAGCCGTACAAAAGCTATAGATTGGACTTTCTTTTGGTCCCTGGGACAAAGTTTAGAGTCAGCATTTTTTCTGTCTAAATTTCCCTGCTCAGATCCTGCCTACACTGAGATCTGCAGCCTTCAACTGAGCAAAGTGCTCACTGATTTTGAGACCAGGCACTGCGGAGTGTACCCTGCACAAGGGCATTGTGCCTTGGCCTCTCAAGACTGGAGTTTGTTAGTACCAGTAGTTGCCAGAGAGTTACCTCAGCCAAAATCCCATCTGCTTGGATCTCCAAGAGCAATTTCCACCCATGGAAAAAATCCGGTCCTTTAGGCTTCATTCCCCACTCAGTTGCTCCCGTATTACAAACCGCACCACTGAGATCTCTCGTGAGTAACTACTGGGAAGCCCTGCTCTCCATTAGCCCTGTGACCTGAGTGGCTTCTCCCACCTCAACCAAACCAGAGGGAAGCGGACATTAAATGTGTAGACAGCCCCTTCAGGTGCTGCACACTCATAGTTTTGGTTCCATCATCAGAATTCCCCTCCTCTTTGAAGGGAGGAAATGTTTTGTTTTGCCTCTGTGTCCCAAGAACAGCAGAGCTATATTTAATGTGCCCCGAGTCAAGGGTTCAGCAGAGCCAAAATCAGATTGGCTGAACACGGATGAAGTGAGATCACATACCCCATGGCACAGCTTGCACCCCAAGCTCAGCTGCCTCTGTGATGGGGTGGCAAATTTGGGTTTTTATTGGCTCCGTGTTTGGTGCAAGGACTTTGTTGCTGGAAGTGTGGAGAGCATCACAGCCAGACACTTCATGAYGCTTTGTGAAAAAGGAGCCCTACCTGCAGCTCATGATTAAGATCTGAGAGGGGACCACAAGCCTGAGTCTCTTGGAACAAGACAGGTGATGAAGGAATGAATCCTTCATTCACTTTCAGAGCATGTGTCCGCAAAGAAATGTCCAAAGTCACTGAGCTTAAGACATCTTGCACCTGACTGGAGTTAGTGGGAAGCAAAAGCAGAGAGGTGATTGCATGGATTTTGGAAACACTTTATATCCAGGGTGTGGCATGGGGACCAAGATGAAACCTCTGAAGGAGAACTGATGTGCAGCTGCTACCTGGAGTCCAGTCACATGGCAGAAAAGGGGCTGGAAAGCAACAGACTGGTGGGATGTGTCCATTGCGTATTTGCATCAGATGTTCACATGCCTTGTCTTGTGGGAGCGAGGCTTCACTCTGCATCAGTGGCCTGGTTGTTTGTCGTCTGTCCTGTTTTTCCAAATTAATGCTGCTTCTCATCCCCTGGTTGAGTTTTCTACGGGAACTTGGGGCTGCAGGGGAGAAAGAACTGCTTGCTGAGAGCATCACATGGTTATAGCCAGGTTCATGAGGGAGGCTTGAGTTAGCTGTTGTGGTCATTCTTCTGTGGGAAAAAAATAACCTACGGTGGTTTTAAAACAGGCCACGTCTCAGGGCTGTGGGCGAGAAAATTTGACTGGGGTGAGAGGCATGGGGAGCCTCAGTCTCCATCCAGCATGGTTCTGCCTGGGCTGGTCTGGAGGGCAGCAGGAGGCCACGCAGCGTGCTTGTCTGACATCCCAGCAGCTCCCCTAGCTCACAGAGGGCGAGCAGGATCTGCGGAGGGTGTGCTGTGACAGGCCAAGGTGCACGTGGGCCGGGCAGGGCAGGCTCTCTCAGCGCGGGCCATCACCTCTGCCGGCTCCCTTGGGACCCCCTTGCCCCACTGGGGGGAATTTGGTGTGAGTGCAGTGGTTTTCTGTGCAGAGGGATTGGCACGCAGCAGGGGTGATGTGCGGGGTTGGTGCTGTAGGGTGACGCTGAACTAGAAGGGAGTGGCTGACACGAGAAGAGGCAGAGCCTCAACCTAGAGGGACCACCAGAAATGGGAGCACTGGACCACCAGGAAGCTCGCAAASCCCAGCAAAGGAAACGTGCCTGTGGTGCACCGCGGCAGGATAATCCCGTGCACTGGTCCCAGCTGGGAAGTGACTGGCAGAGATGGGGCCCTGCTGCGGACGGAGGAGCTGGGGAACGGAGCACACGAAGCTGAACGTGGGCCAGGAGTCACTCTTGCTGCAAATAAGGCACACTCCCTACAGYGTTTCGTGAGGAGGAGCATGGCTTGTCGTGCAAACCTAGGTCTGTGACAGCACTGCCTAAACAGCAGATTAAACATGCAGCCTCGCTGTGCAAACTGGCAA
Organism: Oceanodroma leucorhoa; assembly: GCA_030449065.1. Lineage (NCBI taxonomy): Eukaryota > Metazoa > Chordata > Aves > Procellariiformes > Oceanodroma > Oceanodroma leucorhoa. The sequence goes on from JASVER010000187.1 coordinate 867,068, forward strand.
TGAGGGACTCATTTAGCTAAGATACAAACTGAAGCCGTAGAAAACACTACATGTGACGTAGGCAGCAAGGAGCAGACACCTTCCTGGTGGAAGCGGAGTGGATCCAGCCTGAGCTGAATGGGCCATTACACATTCATTTGTCCTCCTGCTGAAGCAGTTTTTAGAGCTGGTTTGCAAGAGAATAAGCTGCCCATTCTTGCCTTTGCACCGCTAAGAAATCACTGGGAGTTGAGCAGATCTGTCAGATGCTGTAAAGAGGAGGAGCTGACTTTTTCTGGGAACATGCAAAGCAGAGTTAGGCTCTCTTCTGTAAGCCAAAAATCACTTGCTATGCTTTTTTTCTGCAGGTGGTGTGAGGTTTGCATGGCTCTTGCTGCCCTGAAGCCTGTGCATTTCAGCACCTCATGAAAATCTTCCAGATGGGTACCTTTGAATAGCCATCAGGCTCTGTTGGGATGGAAATAAGTTCTTTCTATTTTGCCTATCAAATGCCCTATTTGGCCAGCCATTCAATGGTTTCAAGAGGTTTAATCCCCTCTAAGGGTGGCCTAGGTCTTTGGCATTCACACTCGCTGTAGCGAGGTTCACCTTTCCTCTCCAAGTCTTTCCTGCCACTCGCAGCCTCCCATGGTCACTGCAGGCAGCTGTGTGCACGACATGGTGTCAGTTTTGGGTATAGTTTCCTCTGTTTGTGTCCTGGTGTGATAGCAGCAGTAAGGCTGTTGCAGGAGGCAGAGGGTAGGGAAACCAGCCAGCTGGAAGAATTTCTTCTGCCCCTGGGGCCACCATCATTAGTGTTGCTCATGCCACTAACTTTGGTAGGGCAGGCAAAGGCCAATCATGTAGGACATAGTGGTCGCAGATCTCGCAGGATGAACACCTCCTACTCTTAGGTTTCCCAGCTGCCCTGCTGGGACCTGTCTGTTCTCCTGGCTTCCAGCTGGCATCATTGCCATCTGACAGGAGCTCCTGAAAGAGGCCCATGGGGCCGGCAAGACCCCAAGGTTTGTGGAAGGGAAGGGTGGCTTGTCATCTGAAGCCAAATTTTGCTTGCCAGAGCACTAGTTCATTCCTCTCTGCAGCCAGTGGTGAAGCCTGATGCTTGATAGAAAATGATAGGATGCAGTAGTTTAGAGAGAATTGTTTATTGCTTGCTTTGGAAGCTGGGAACTTTATTTAAGAATAATTATTTAAATTAATTAATTGCCTTCCTGTGAACAAAATATCTTTGCAAATATCCTGCTTGACTTCAATAAGTTATTTGGAAAGAAATGTTGTTTGTTTTCTTTTTCATTTGTTGCAGACAGAACCACATTCCCCTGGACATTGGCTTTTTCCAACCAGTACTTTAGCATGGGATGGAGAGGGGACAGGTCATTTTGGCCAAACTGTAGTGTTAGGAGATTAATTTCCCAACACAGGCGGGAGAAATTTCTTGGTGGTGTTCTTTGTTGGTAATGTTCTTCATGTTGYTCCACCCAAACATGGTTATTTAAAAGTCTTTAACAAATTACAGTGGAGTTGTCCTGTAATTTAGTAACCAACTTCCTGTCCCGTGAGGTGTTCTGCACTGTAGTCCTTGCAAAGGACTTTCCCCATGGTCACAGAGAGTAGGTCAGCCAAGGAAGGAAGCAAAGGAGAGAAAAGGTGTTAGGAGCAAGTAGATGGGAGCAGCAGAGGGACACTGGGAACATGTGAAGCAGGGGAAGGAGAAGGAGGAGGAGGAGAAGCACCATGAAGGAGCAGGGAATGTGGAGAGGAAAGGTTGGGGCTGGAGCTGGAAGAAGAGCCTTTGCTGGAAGACTGGTTGGGAGGTTTGTTTTGTGGAGAAGATCTTGAAGGGATGGACAAACAAAGCTGTGCCCACCAAAGTGTCTTCTCCTCCAGGTCTTGGCCTGGAATCAAAGACTTTACTCTCAGCATCACTTTGGTACAAGCAAATAAATGTGAAAAGTAATGTCACAGCTTCTAGGACTGGTCTACACAGAGCACGAAAAACTTCCAGTACTGTGAGCGGCTCTGTTGAGTTCTTTTTGTTCTTATTTTTTTCTTTAAACCAAGGAAAATCACTGATGAAACTGTATTACTGAGCATTATTAAATGAACCAGATGTTGCCCTTCCTTCCCTGGAAACTGCAGCTTTCAGCATGCTTTGCACAACTCTACTTGATTAACAAAAATAAGGTGTTTCAGTAGGTCGGTCCAGGCACCCAGCACTTCTGTGTGTCAGGTTTCTGATGCTTCAGGGTTTTCTGGGGAAGTCCTTAGCGACGAGGCAGGTTGGACGCAGACCTGGGAAGCCAAGGCAGTGGGTCAGGGTCTGCACTGGGGGTTGCAAGAAGGGGCACAGGCACAGGCACAGGCTGCAGCTGCAGCCCGGCGGCCAGAGGCGAAAGCCCCAGCTTGGAAGTAGCTCCCAGTTAAAGCTGAGGAGCCTCACTGGGCTCTTTCCTGGCCTTGGGCACAGCCAGCTGGATGCCCAGGATGGGGAGTGTGCATCAAGCCCTGACTGAGGCAAGGAAAATTGTGCTTAGGACGGCATGTGTGCGTGCGCTAGTCTGTGTGTGCGTGTGCCTGTGCAATGCATAAAGCACCGCTGAATGGCAAATCATACCTGGCTATAGGGTGAATTGTGAGTGCCACTGCCGTCAGTGAATTCACATGTTGGGTGGACACTGGTGAGGGATTGGTGAGACCCAGGGCTACCAACTGCTGTAATTCCATGAGTGAGGGATGTAAATAGCCTTTGTTTAAAAAACAATCTGTAAGGTGGGGATAGTTTGAGCTTATTGGCACTGTCAGACAAAATCTGAATACTTTTACAAAGAGCTCTTGTTTCTCTCTCTTGGCCTTTTTGTTTTCATTGCCACTCTCTGACCCTTTAGCAATCACCATGGTAATTACCAAGTAACGTCCTATTTACAAATACCTACAGAAATTTGCTGGAGTTTTGCTTGAGCCCATAGCAAAATGTCTAGCCCCAGATGAGGAGACAGGTTATTTCTCAAATGCTGGAGTCTTGCTGAAGTTAACAGACCTGTGGGGATTACACTAGATAAGCATCTACCCAGTGATTACCTGAGGCCATACTTGTTTCCAAAAGTGTGTAGGTCATGGTAATCTGGATAGAAAGAAGTGTTTTTAAGTTTCGTGCTGCTATTAAAAATATACACTGTACTGTGTGTCTTTCCAGGGACAGCAAAAAGCTTCAGAAATCTTTCTTCATTTTAGACAGTCTGGTCTTAATTGTTCTGTGACCACTCTGTATTTCACATGTGAAATCTGTGCTGCGGGACAGGTTTCCCAGAAGGATGGTGGGATCTCTGTTCTTTGGGCTTTTTAAAACTTGGCTGGTCGTGGCCCTGAGCAAGCTGATCTAACTTGGGGCATAACCCTGCTTTGAGCAAAAGGCTGGACCAGAAACCTCATAATTTCTGCAGTTCTCTCTGTTACTGAGGGAGAAACATGATTTCCACAGTTCTTGTCAAGTCAGCTCAAATCCTGTCAACGATTTAGGAAAATGACCTATGGACACAAGCAAAATGAATTTTCAAAATGCCAGGTGCTCTGATCTTATTTCTCCCAGCTGGCTCTGATAGTTTTGCTTATGCAGTTTGGGTCTTTATATGCAAATCACAGATTTGCCACTGTGCTGGACCATTATCAGAAAACAGATCTTCCAGAAGTTATTTAAACAATCACTTCCAGGATTATGTTTTGGACAGGGAAAGGGAAGGGGAGTGGCATCTTTTTGAGGCCTTCGAGTTTCTCTCCTCTTTATTCCGCTGCAAGACAATGCAATTTTGCTATATGAGAGTGTCTTTATTACTTTAAAAAACAAAAAACAAGGGAAAGGTGGAAAATTAGATGTGAAAATGCAAAAAAAAATTATTTTTTCCTGTAACAAGTATTTATTTAGATGTGAACGTAAGAAAAGCTCCATAGGGCAGGGACAGGCTAAGATCTGCTTCCAGCAAGTAAGTCCCAGAGCAGAAGACTCTCTGGCCTGAGCCACACGCTAAACGCAAGAGGCACGGGACTGACCTCAGCAGTCAGCAGAGAGAGGGGGCTTCCAGAAGGTACCTCCACCCTAAAGGCAGGAGGACCAGAGATGGGCTCAACCCAGCCCCCCGATGGTCACATAGCGAAAGCCGGAGCGGTGCACCCCACGGGCAGCACACGGTGCCCCTGATCCTTCTTGGGGGTCCTCACCAGTGATGCCCGGGGTGCCCCCTCTGGGGTGAGGAGCAAGCCAACATCCCTGCGTGGACCACAGCAGCAAGGGGGGGGGGGACTCACAGGAGGGAGGCTCTGGCGCGTCCCCTTCGCTGGGGCTGCCAGCCCACTGCTGTCAGCGGCACTGTGCTGTGCAGAGGGCTCGGTTACCCCTGTAAGACGGGGTGGTCCTTGCTGCTTCAGTGTAAATAGCCGAGCACTGGAGGTAATTTCTTTCAGTCACTTGTTACACAGCTTTATTGAATGGGGAGTGTCAATTTTTTCTCCTGAGAACTAGTCTGGGCAACACTGACAGAGGAGTTGAAAAATAAGAGCTAATCCTGCAGGAATGACTCATTCTGGCATAGGATTTGCAGAGCAGGATGAGAAGTTCAGGTAAAACAAAGGGAAATGGAGGCCATAGTAAAACTCTGTGGTTTGGAGCACGACAGTTTAACTGCTACAGAGTCAAAGTTGGAAACCCCCTCCCAACAAATTGCTGTACTCAAAACCTTGGCAATGTCTAGAACAAGTCAATATTCGAGCACACTTGTTCCAGAAACAGAGGCTCTTTCCCATGGGAGCTGTAGATTGGATTGCTAATTACCATGGGACTGGAAAACAATTATTATTATTATTATTTTTAATTAAACACAAATAAAACAATGGCTGTCCCTTTAAAGTTTGACTTTGAAATATTTTCTGCATTTTTTAGCAGGGGTTACACTGGCCAAGTCCAAACAGAGCAGCACTGGAGTTTTGACAAAGGTTTAAGGTTATTTGCAACCAGATTTCTCTAGCAAGGACAACATGGTAGCTGGGGTGAAAGCACAAGCACAGCCTAAATATCTGGGCTGGGGAAAGGAAGGTTGGATTTCTTGAAGCTGTGGTAGACATAGAAATAATTTTTCTCTGCATCCTTTGGCAATTCTTTTAACTACTTTAGCTTGCTTTCTTCACCTGAAATCTTTGCAGACACATCAACTGGTTGCAGAGTAGTAGCTCAAGAGAGCTCCCCTCCAGAGTGTGGATTAGAGAAGGTCATTTTTCCATTATTATTTAAAACATTTCACCTTGTAAGATAAAGATGTTGGTGTGGTAACAGCAAAAAGCAAAAGCATCATGGAGTCACAGAGAAGAGGACACTTTTCCATCCCAGCCTTTCCCACACCTGTTTATTAATAGAGATGTGGCACTTGCAGAAAAGTTATGCTCAGATGGGGCAGTCGCTTAAAGAAGGTCATATGCTATGAGGCATAAAACACTAAGAAGTTTTAAAGGAAATTATTTCCGAAATGGCCAGAACATTAGCAGAAGTGCTGAAGCCTTTCAGTAGATGCAGGTCCTGTTCTGCAAGCCAGGAGGGGAGAAAACCAGTTGGCCTTTATGGATGAGCTGAAACCTGGTAGATCTCTTGGTGCTTACACCTGGCAGTGAAAGGCGGTGAAATGCTGGAGTCCCTGCGGCAGGGCTTCTGCAGAGGCAGTTGGTGCCTCGTCGCTCTTTAGACTTCGCTGTGGGCAGATTTGGGCGGCAAAGGTGTCTCGGGCAGCAACAATCAGGACAAGGCTTGCTGGAGCTGTAAGACTACCCAGGACTTGTTGGGGACCTCCTCAGGTCCCTCATGGGGCTCAGGCCAGGCGAGGCTGGTGCGGGCTGTGGCTGCCGCCTCCGGCCAGGCTGGCGGAGCATGGGCTGCCGTGCATGCCGGCGCATTCCCCTGCGGATTAGCCCTGCGGGGAGTGTGGTGCCGGAGGAATGTCCTCCCGGCGCAACCTGAAACCCGTGAAAAACTGGGTGCGTCGTGGCAGCTCTGGCAGCGCCGTGACCCCTTGGTCTTGGGTCGGGGCTGTGTCACGGGGCATGCTTTCCAGGTGCCCGGACCCTGGGGGACCTGGACGGGAGCGGTGGCCTTGCATGCTGTGTGGCTGGGCTGGAAGGAGCAACCCCCAAGAACGAGGGACACCAGTGAGGGCACTGCTGGCAGGCTTGGATTCATCTCCTGGTACATTCTGCCAATGTCAGTGGCACCAGGGCTTGCCGCCGCTACAGAGCAAGCTGGACGGTTGATTATGGGGAAATGGGTTTTCATTTCAACACCTTAGGGCTTGAGGGTCCTCTCCCCTCCCTCTTACATCCAGCTGCTTGGCATAGCTGTCAGTGTAGACGCTGACCTAGCTCCGGAGCCACCAGCGCCCTTATCAGTGTGGCATCAGGAGGTGTGGGCTGCTGCGTGCCCTTTCCTACAACACCCCCTGGGCAAAGAGGGTCATCGCTGTGGCCGGAAAAGCAATGTCAGCTCATGTTGCTGTGTTAAGGCCAGCTAGAAAGTCCAAAATAAAACTCGGTCAACGTCTGATGCTTGTCCCAACTTCTTCCATCATAGAGTTCAGCCTCTTCCCACGGTGCTCGCTCGGGGGACTGACCGCAGCTGGCTTTCTGATCCCAAACCTTCGCCTAGCCCCAGGTGCCGCRCTGCTTGCATGGCAGTCAGATGGTTCTGCCTCACCCCTCCGCCGAGTGACGGGTGCTTCAGGACTGCATGAGCCCCCGGGGCCGTGGCTGGGTGTGGAGGGAAGCGTATCTTGCGGGGCTGCTGTGCACAAAGCTGTTTTCGGATGAGCTCACGGTGGGGTCAGCGCCAGAATGAGGGCAAACAGAGCGTAAAGAGGGTTTGCGCCCACACGCTGGCCCAATGCAACCCGTATTTGGTAACCAGGATTTAGCTCCTGATCAAATTCCTGCCGGATTATTGCTCAACCTCCTTGTAGGGGCAGCAGCCGTATGCGATAGGTGAAGGCATTTGGCCTGGTCCAGCTACCACGCAATATCTTCTCGGGCAGCAGCTGCTTTGGGGTTTGCTCCTGCTCCCTGTCTGGAGGGGCTGCCAGACCCCGCTGCAATGATCCTCTCCCCTTACGGGCAGTTCAGCAGGCGTGTTCCTGGCAGCACCCAGCTTTGCATGGGCCTAACCCAGCAGATAGCTTGTCCCGCTGCGTGAAGCAGAGACGTAGGAGCTAGTCCAGCATTAAATATGCTGGGAGCCTGAGGCTCGGAGCTTGCTTGTCCTCCTGCTTGATGGAGCCAGATGAGATCTGTCTCAGCTGCCCAGCTCCTATCTGGGCAGCTAAACACCAAGGCAGAGTCCCAGCTAATAGTCTGTAGACCCTGTGAGATGGAAAGCTGCACATCTGGCTCATGATCTGGCTGAGACTATCTCCAGCTCTTTGTTCACTACAAAGATTTGGGGGCAGGTGAGCCTTCAGAGCTGCTCAGAAGGAGGTGGGAAAGGGCGGAAGGAAGCTCTGAAGGCACCGCAGAAAAGCCACAGCAGATCCAGGGAGTGCCATTTCCATTGTAGGTTGATAGGAGGAACAGAGCGTGGTCCTTCTCCCTTTGCTGTAACACAGGACAAATGCCCGAATTTGGAGTAGCCACCATCACAGGTGGCCCTGGGACCTGCCAGTGACAGGAGCATCTGGACTGAACTGCCCCCGCAAGTCCCTGGCCACCAAGCCTGTCAAGCACTGCCAAAGAGAAACGGAGGCTGACCCATGCTGATGTGCAGAACACAGCCTGGTAGGGCTGGGGGCATGGCCACAGAGAGGCTGAAGCAAGGGACCAGGATGGTCCCCAGGGGTGTGAACTGAGCTCAGCCAGATCCTCCAGGGGCAGAGCGTTGCTCTTTTGCTCTGCCCTCATTCCTTCACCGTAAGGAAATGGTTCTGTATCAAAAGCGTGTCGCCACCTTCCCTTCTTCATCCTGCCTCCCTCTCCCGTGAACCAGCAGAAATAGCAATAGCAATGGCTATGGGATTGGGATGAACAGTTTTCCATCTCCTGCATCTTATGCCTCAGGGAGCCTGAAACCTGTACACTTTCATCCCAGACCCTCAGCCGATTCCTGGCATTATCCTGGGCACATATTCCCCCTGTTCAGCTCCTGTTTCCTCTGTGTGAACCAGCAATAATGGTATTCCGTGTCCTTCCCCAGCAAGGTCTGGCACATTTGGCGGGTACTAGGTAGGAAACATCTGAATCCAAACCTCAGCACTGACTCATTACCACTCAGGCCCTTAAAATCTTCCCGTGCAGCGGACTTTTCTCCCAGAACCTTTCCCAGCCTTCTAGGCATTGAGATAGATGGCACAGTGCCGGAGCAAGACACTGTGCCTTTCCTAAATGATGCCTGAGGTTCTTCTCCATTTTTTTGGTTTTCATCATATTCCATTTCTTTGATATTTTGTTTGCTTGTTTGTTTGTTTTGGAAGCCTCGAGGGCTTTCAGGAGAGGTCACTTAGGGAGAGAGGCAACAGAAAGACAGACATTTCTTTCTGGTTTTATTCTGAGTCAGAGTAGGAGGTTTGGTGCACAGATTTACGAAAGGACTTGGGATCTAAGTCTGGTGCCCAAACACCTCTCTTGGCCCAGCGATGGAGGCAGCTGAAGCTCATAGGCATGTCACTTCTCCTGGGCTGCATCTATACAGGGGCAGGGCAGCGCTTGGGCAGATGGAGAGCAATTTACTGCTGCTTGCAGAACTGGAGCTGAGCTGGGAAAGACCTTCTGCTCCCAGTGCTCAGAGCAAGTTCACTGGGCGTGCCTGGTGCCGGCAGCCCCCAGGCTTCCCCCCCGAGCCTGCAGGGATGAGGACAGGAAGACTCTTGGGCTCCCAGGGCTCCTGGCCCCATGGGTGGGCTGTAGATAGGATGGCTGGCAGGTCCCGTGGCCCCTGRGGTCCCAGGGCACAGGGGGGTGACCGGATTAGCAGCAGCACCCCTATGCACACGGATGAGCCCAGCAACACGTCCAGCTCTTGGCATTGAGCAGGGGTGGGGGACAGCAGCTAGCACTGTTCTGGGCACTCACCACGGTGGCACTGGTGGCAGGTGCCAAGTCCCTTAAGGGTCTGGAGGGGTACAGGAGTGGCTCTCCTGGATCGGCTGGCATCATCTTCCTGACCGGTGTGAATGTCCACCGCAGAAGAGCAAGAGCCAGGCCATCCCACCACAAGCTGTGCTACATGCCGTTCCGGGGCTGGAGGAGCCCCAGTCTCCAGCTGAAATAGCACAGGACTCTGAGAGGGTCACCTGGCAGTCACCGTTGCCTCTGCCAGAAGGGGTCCATTGTGCCTGTCCTGCTCCAAGGACTTCTGGAGTGCTGTTACATGAAACAGCCAATGCATAAAATGCGTAAACACTCTTCTGAGCAGGAGCACACGTGATGCTGACCCTTGGTTCCTCTTTCTGGCCCATTGATCTTTAAATAGCTTAGCCTTAGCGGAAGGGGCTCAGACACCTCCTCACCATGCCCTCCCACTCACGGGGCAGCGTGTAGCCCGGAGGAGCAGGAGTTGCTCTGCAGAGAAAGGAGGTGTGACCCCTCAGGTTCTCCCTCAGGCAGAGAAGGGGTCGGCGTGGGGAGCCTACCTCACCAAGTGCTGGGCTTGGGTGGGAGAGTGCTCTGTGTTTAGGAGGCAGAGCAAAGGTGCCCTCAGGAGAGGGGGGCATGGTGTCCCTGTGGCACAATGCGGATTTCCACTGCAGCCCTGCTCTCAGTGCTCCCCATTGCCCAGCAGAGGTTGGGTCCTTGCATGTCTGCTCATACCAAGCAGGGCCAAAGGTCCAGCATGCATCTCAAGCACAAGGTGACCTAGCAGCTGCAGGAAAAAAAAGCCTGGTTTTGGGGCTGGGCTGGACTCTGACAGGGGAATGTATTCACAGATCAACACCCGAGTGTCCTGGCTGTGTTCATGCTTCATTACCAGCAGGCTGCTGAGTAACTTCTGGGTAACARGAAACCATATTCCCCAAATGCAGCCCTGCAGTGATTCATCAAAAGAACCCTTATCTTCAACTTTCAAAAGCTTTAGTCATTTTAATGAAGAAACAACTTCCTGCTGGCTGGATGGGCGGCTACCCAACACAAACTGCAGATATTCAAAGAGAAGAGCCTGTGATCCATTAGTTGGCTAAGGGCTATTCTTCAGCCCAAGAGCCAGGATAATCCTAGGTGGGAACATCCGCAAAAGGGTCAGCTGTTAGAGGCATTTAAGTGCCTTTACTTTGGTATCTAGAGACCCGCTGGGAAGCTGAACCCTACAGAAGACCTCCAGTGACCTCTTTCACAAGTCTTGGGGGTAGGTTTCTAAATCACTGAGGCACGTCTGAAGGCTTCGCTCTCTGTTTTCTCCTTCACTGGGCTTTCAAACAATTGCATCCTTGTCACACATTTGTCAAAGAGAAAGGGGGAGATGAAGAAAGAAATTTCAATAGTCYCAGGGTTTTGCTTACAGCTGCGTTAATGCTGAATAGCACGCAGAGGTAGAAGGGATATCCTGAACAATGTCTGGTCTCCGGGCAGAATCCGTTTCCCATGACAGTGCCTTTCTGAAGCAGGAATGCCAGCATGAAGTAAAAGTTGTTAAAGTAGTAAAAGAAGAGGTCTCTATTGTGTCCTGCGTGACAGAATAATCCTCCCTCAAGAACAGACTGCTGTCATTTTCCCTCCCATCTGTGAATTTTGGCTTCATTCAACTTCATGATTTTCACAAAGTATAAAATTAAAGTCCTAAGCCTTAAAAGCAACCCAGCCAACCCTGCAGGATCTTCCTGCAGACATGTCCATGGCTGCGGACGCAGTTTTCCTATTCAGACTTTAAATTGTCTGACTACATCAAGCTGAAATAGGGTTAGGAGATACAACTTGACAAAAAGAAACAAACATTTTCCATGTCTCCATCTGTTCCACTGGCTAAACATCATTCTCCTTTTTCAATTCTTTATTCACAGGTTATCATTCTCCTCCTGATTTCTCTTTAAGGCTTTCCTCTCTGAAGTGCCTGTGAAAACCCGCAGACAATAATATAGACTTATCAGGTGAGTAATGCTGTCTTGCTGCTGTCTCACTATCTCCAGCTCCTTGTGCCCTGTGCTTGTTCCACCTTTCTCTTCTGTGTTTGTACCCTGGACAGAGGTGTCTCAGCTCATGGCTTGGCCTCTTAAGTGTTGTATTAATTAATTAATCACAAGCGTCGTCAGTATTGTCCACATCTCTATACAGGAGCTGAACACACCAAATAAAAATGAAACAAGGCCTTAGCAGGGAAACAGGGCTGTTCCTTTCCCCCATTTTCATTCAAAAAGCTACTGACTGTCATGTCCTTTCCACTTATCTTGTTTTTGTAAGCATGCTCATCAGAAACAGGTGTCCTCATAAGCAGCCCTGGGAGGGCTCACCAGTGAGTGCAGCGCTTGAAGCTCTGCGTGGACACCATTCAGGGCTTCGCCTTCCCACCCAGAAGCAGACCATGAATGCAGTTTTGAGCTCTGAGGAGCCCTAGAGCCTCTGGCTGCAGGCTCTTCATACACACGGGCAGCAGGACCAAGTCAGCTGGAGCGCTGGATGGGACCAGGCAAACCAGAGTCCCTACCGAAGTGATGCCCAAGCATCCTACGCTGCTGCAGTCAGACAGGCAGTCTCGGGGCCAGGGCACACAGAGAGGTTCAGAGGCTTTCAGAGGCTTTCAGAGGCTTTCACCGCTGCCGCTGAGGCAGACTCTTCAGACGCTGAGGCAGACCAACAGACTCTTCAAAAGCAACCTGTTCAAGCTTTGAGGTTAGAGAAGATTGGACCAGAAACCTCTGGTGGTTACTTTCCACATAAATCTTCCTGTGATTTGGTGACAAAAAATCTTAACAGGATCAGCAAGCAGCTGCGTGAATGCTCTGTCTGCGTATTTGTGTTCTTTTGACTCAAAATATGGTATTTTCCCAGTGGCAGATGATGCTTTCCTATCGGTGGAAGCAGGCATGGCAGGTTTTCTTCATACAGTCCACCAAGTCACTCTTCCTCCACGGTGCCAGGTTCACCCCTGACATGGCTCCTGTCCTTAGTGGGTTGGTCTCTCCTCCAGGCTCACAGATGTTGTTCCCCCCTCCTGCTGCAATCACCGTCAGCCACTGCTGCGACTGCCTGAAGAAAACCAATTGCAGGTAGAAGGCCCTCTCTGAGCACACCCACCGGGATCCATACGGGCTCCAGGCAAAACCCATTTGTTGTGTTTTGACTGGAATAAATATGAAATACTTGCTATTTGTGCTGGCGATCAACTGTCTCTTGAGAAGGCAAACACTGAGAGCATTATGAAAGCAGACCAGTAAGACAGAAGTTGCTCTTTATAATAGAACTGTGATTCTGCTATTAAAGGAAAAAACAGTTTATTTTTTCTGAGGATTGAAAAAATCCTAGTGACAAGTCTGGTACTGCTCTTAAACAGACTTCTCTGGAGCGGAGCATGTCTCCAGGTCCCCCACCACAGGTGAAAGGACACACGTAGGGGAGGCCCAGCTGGTGGGATCCATGCTCTCAGCTCAACAGACTGCATAAAGGACCCCRAAGACAGGGATTTTTAACTTCATGCGCTCAGGGTGAGCCCAAGCTCTGGACACCAGCTACTGCAGAGAAGAAGGTGTCAGAGAGAGCGCTGGGACCTGGCCAGGCTCATGTGTGGTCCCTGCCCAGCGAGCACTGGGCAGGTGGGTGCTTCTGGTGTCCTCACCTTCCTGTCTTGGGAGATCAGGTTGGGGATCTGGTGAAGCAGCCTGACAAATTCAGAGGGAAGCTACCATGTCAAACACCAATGCCAGTGCTGGTGGGAACTTTGCTTTGCTGGTAAATGCTATCCAGATCTGGCTCTGGCACTGGAGGCTTAAGTGACTTGTTACCGCCTTTGCACACAAGCAAAAGAATTCCTCGTAACTTTCAAAGCTACACATCTCCACATCTGATGACAGCTCTGCACTGTTTACTTAGGGATTTCTTGCATTTTTGAGACAGAAGTCTGTCAGCAAGGAATCAGACCATGGATGACTTAGTTACTAGTTCGTCAGTAATTTAATTATGCAGCCTTAAGATTCAGACTGCATCTTTTTGAAAGATCTGCTCTAGCTGAAGCGGATGGATTTTAGTAAAGGTAGTACTGTACTGCAGTCGAAGCCTGTCCATGTAGTTTCACATTCAGTGATGCTCCTACACGAACCCCTTCGTTGTACACAGGAACACCGTGATGGCAGAGAAGCAGRGTCAGCACCATGCCTGGAGTTTCCAGACCGCACACTTCGGCCAGTAAAGGCGTGCTTTGGTGGCAAACTAAATTATTTCTTGAATTTGATCCAAACTGACAAATAGCTTTAATTGAAAAGAGGGGAGTAAAAGTTCCTGAAAGCGGAAACAACACATTTTGACATTTTCCAAATGAACTCCTTTGCTTTCTTGTTTCATGAGGAGCTTTCTGTTTGAAACTCACCTTGACCTGTTTTGTTTTTTTTTTTCAAATGAGTGAAAACCCTCTAAAAGGAAGAAAGAGGGAGGTTTCCCTCTGGTCCAAGTGAAGTGGAACAAATGCTCTGGCTCTCCCACTGCCACTCATGGTCAGAAACTTGCCCTCCCTGGGCATTTGCATGCTGTGAACAAGTCTTCTCTTCACGGGGAGGACAGAGATCAGGAGAAGTGGGGTGACAGGCACACCACCTCTCAGGCAGGGTCTTACAGAAATCGTTCTTTAAATTGCTAATTTCTTTAAAGTGTGGAGGGATGCAGTTTCTGATTACAATCCCACAACCATTGTAATGTTGTTACAAGCGGGCTGGTCTATCTGTACAAAGAGCCAAACCATGATCCTCTCTTAATTATAGCTGCACAGAGAGGACCACCCACTCCCATRGCTATCTGTGATCCATTAACTCTCCCAGCCGATGCTCCTCTATGGGCTGCTCAGGTGGTTTCACTGAGTCCTTCTTACGCATTTCAGCAAGTCCCCACTCTCTGAAAACTGCTGACAGTTGTGCATCTTCCATGTGTGGGAGGTGTGGCACTACACCGTGTTTGCATAGGTACCACTCCTCTTGTGCTTCTATCAGCTGTAAACTTCACCAGAAACAGCATCTTCTCCTACATCTTTGGCTATTTTACTTTGGAGCGATGTGCCGAGAACAAATGCCTGCTGGATCTGTGTCAGGAAAGTCCTAGAAATAGGACTTTCCACAGAGAGTTATTTTTTATCAATTGCTTGGTTTTTAATCCATGTGACAAGTACATCACAGATCTTCAAGGGATACTAATTAGGTAACTAAAATGAGATTAAGTGGAAGATGCTGGCAAAGCCATTTGACTGCTATAATTACCATCCTCCTGTTTATGCTCTGCCTTTAGCTGGAGTTTGGGCAGGACTGGTGAGAATCCAGGATCACTCATGGGTATAAATTAGTGTGAGTCACATTTCCCTGGTTTCCTGCATGGCTGCTGCAGATTTCAAATGGAAGCCAGGCAGAAAGGGGAGGCAGCTTAGCACTGCTTCCTCCAACGCAGGATCTCTTATACAGTTGAGATGTTTTAGCATTTTTGGGGTGGCTCATACGTCATTGGGGTTGTTGTTGTAGGTCTTCACATGTGATCTGCTGGCCGCCTTCCCTGTGGCATGAAATCTGCAGTTGCTTTTCAAAGGATGGGGAACCCATACCCCTCTGAGGACTATGCTATGGGAATAATCTCAGGTAGCACTTGCTTGGCTCAGTCTACATGAGTGAAATAACATGCATCATGATATAAGAGATATCAAATAGAATTTTCTTGACAGAGTTAGCCCACTCTGACAAAGATCTCGGGTGATATGACAGAGCGACAAGATGGAAAATGGGGTACTAAGACTTAATTATAGCTTCCGATTTCTTTCACGCTAAGAAATGTTCAGTTTAAAAGGAGATCAGGTCATAGTAGATGGATATAGTCCCCATGCTACCATCCTAAGGGCACTGTGTGGGTGCACAGCAATGGGATATAGTTTGGGTGACAGTTCCTAAAATCAGTAAACATACAGCACTTAACAAGAACAGCACAAGACTGGTCCCAAACTCCACCTGGGCCTTGTTAGACTTGGATTTAACAGATAGATATACGAGTCCTCAAAATTTGTCCAATAAAGTTTGCAATTGGAAGGAGAGGCCTTTACTGGAAAAACTGAGACGTCTGACAGCCTTTTCAAGAGAGTGAGAGTATGTGAGCAAGCAGAAGGGATGACTGCACATGCATGGGTGTGTGTGCATAAATTTTCCATTTACATAAGGACTGTTGGCAAAGGCTCTCTGGGCTTTAAAAGGAGAGAGGCCCAAAAGCTCAGATGACGTATGCTGGAGAGAAGAGAAAGGAGCTGGTGGGCAGGCCTCAAACACATGTGGTGTATTTAGCTTGTCATCGTCATTTCTGGGGCATTTCTGTTATGAGGGGAGAAATCTTGGGAAGCAGAAGGCAGCTTGTGCTTGTGATAACATGTAATAAGTGCAAGCCAGCTAGATGTACTGAAGTACTTCTAGGTGGGTCACCACCCTAACCATTGCCTTGGGTGCAAAAACCCTAAATTCAAAAAACGAAAGTGAAACAATCTGTTCTATACACATTTTGTAGCAGCAAGGATTACTGTGTGTGCCACTGTGCTGAGAGAGCTGAAGAAGAGAAACTGGCAGCAAATCTGCAATGACCAGCAAGAGCAACAACCTGGGATAAGGCAGCATCCTGCCCCAAGATGTCCAGGGAAGCAGGCGAGGAGAACTTGGAGTCATTAAACTTCAGGAGAGGACTTGTTACTCATTGTGTCCTGCCTCTCTGTTGTCCACTTCCTTTGCGTCTTCTGGGACATGGTGCCATAAAGACTTTTGAGTTTAATTTCCCTAAGCCTCTGACTGGAGACTGAAGCCAGCGTACAGCAACAGTCCCAAAATCTGACCTGTGCTGGTGTCGCTGCAGTGTCAAGAGCAAGCACAGAGATGCCAGCTGCTGGGTGCTCCACGCACGAGGGCTAGGGACACCACCTCACTTGGGCAAGGCACTGGATGCCTGGGAGTCATCTACCAGGACAGGCTCTGCCGCAAGACAGCATGTGCTGAGCCTCCCTGGGGAGGTCTCCTGATGTCCCATTCTCCATCTCCAGCACTGTGGTATCTCCTTTGTCTGCTGCCCCCAGGAAACCAGAAAATGAGCCCCAAACTACTTCCAGTTTCTGTCTCATGGGGCTGATCAGAACATGTTTCAGCTTAACGTCCTGCAGCTTTGCCTGGCTTCTCTCCCCAGGAAAAGGGGAGGAACAGACATTCAGATAGGTCTAGGAAAGGCTCAGGGGGAAGGGGAGAAATCCATCACTTTGGCGAGAGGGGAGTTCCTCTCAAAAATGGCATTTGTTAAAAGGTAGGAAACTTTGGAGGCATGGGGKTTTTTTTGTTGAAAAATAGTTGAGAAATTTTGTGCAGGGTTTGTTAAAAACCATTTATGGTTGAAAGACAAGTGTTTAAAGACTAAGAAATACAGAAGAGATCTTCCACTGAAAAACTGAAGCTCAAACGCAGGCTTACACACCCATGGAGAGCTGCTTCCCAGTGGGCAGAGCTAGCTGCAACCAGGTACTGCCAGATGACATCCTGATGGAGCTGTGCTCTGCAGCACCCGGGGACCGCTCACACACACTTCTGYGTGGGGGGATCCTTGTATGAGCCGTTCCTCCAGCTTGCTGGTGACTCACAGGCACAAAAGACAGACATATTGAGAAATACAGCCCCATTTACCTACAGACCATCTCCATAGATCTCCAGAGCCTATCTATGCCATCCCAGCCATGCTTCGAGATCTCTCACTTCCACTTGTCTGCTTGCCTCCATCCTTCCAGAGGTGTGCGGTGATGGCATCACTGGCCTGCCTGCTGCTAAAGCCCCATCCCTTCCACATCTGGTCCCCATGGGTCCTTCCAGGAAAGAGGACTTCACACAGTTCCCTCTTGAGAAGATAGGCAAGCTTGGCCCACTCTGCCAGCTACTCTCACACCACATAAGCCCAGGAGAGGCTTGCCTCTGCTCTGAAGCAGTCTGTGGGCTCAAGGCCTTTTCAAATAGTGGAGGAACGCAAGCACACACCTACCACAAGGTTTTCCCTTCAGCCAGTTAGCTCAGACAACAACTTCTATCTGTGCTCTCTGTGATAGAGCCAAAACCTGCCTGGACTTCCTGATTTTCATTTTCCCTTGTCATCCCCATGCAGCCCTTAGTGCAGCATCCCACTGTAAGCTCAGCAGATCCTTCACAAGTCTATGGACACTTCCAGCTGATCCGTGCTCAGCAACTTCAATGCTGCCTTTCCCGCTCTGCAGAGCTCCCGTCTGTCCCTGTTTTCCCTGTGTCCTTCATGCCTCTTCCCACCTGCTGCAGAGCATGGGGAAATCGCCAGCAGCTGAGGTCTTACCCAAAGGCTATTTTGGTGATAACATGGCCATTTGTCCAAAGATCTGTGACGTGACAGGCTTCGCTCTACAGAAATCAAACATCACTAGCATTCATGACATAATTTTTTTACACATGGCCATCAGGTACATCTGGTGAAAGGTTTAGCTTTGCTTTCTGAGGACTGTGTAACAGTCTCCAGGGGGGCAGTTGCTGGAAAGGGCAGCAAAGGAGGGGCTTTTCCTTCAAAACACAGTGTTGGGCACATTTCTTTTCAGTACGAGGCATGTCTACACCTACATTCCTATGTCTCCCCATAGCTCAGGTTCTATCCTCATATAGGTACCTGTGCAATGTATTGCTGTTGAAGCTCATGGGGTTGAGAGAGGATTCAGAAGGATCATTATGGAGCTTCTTGATGAATCACAGAAAGGTTTATATCTCATGGTCTTCAGCCCAACCCCCTGCTCAAAGTAGGGCTCACCAAAGCTAGGTCAGGTTGCCCAGGGCCTTGTCCTGTCAGTCTGGAGAATCTCCAACGACAGAGATCTCACCATTTCTCTGGTGCTTGTCCCAGACCTGCACCACTCTTGTGGAAGAAATTTTTTCCATATGTCCAACAAGAATTTTCCCTGTTGCAACCTGTGCCCATTGCCTCTTGTCCTTTCCCCGCAGACCTGTGAGAAGGGTCTGTCTCTCTCTCTCTCTGTAACCCTGTGAGGCAGTGGATGACAGCAGCTAGGTACCCCCTCAACGTTCTTTTCTCTAGGCTGAACAAGCCCAGCACCCTTCTCTTCCACCCTTTACTGTTTACTAATTTGTGCATACACATCAAAGTATTTTCTTCTATTTGCCACCACTTCCTTGTATAGCTTTCTCCTAAATGTCTCTCCCAGCATGGGCAACTCAAGATTTGGTAGCCCAAAAGGACCACTTCTGACCACCTTCAACAAGGCAGTGAATCACCCTGTGGAAGCAGCCCAGAGAACCAGCCAACACCCCGCCATCAAGATCRGCAGAGACGTGCTCCAGAGAAATGCTAATCCCAAGAGAAAGCCCATTTAATCTCCCTGTTAGATCTCTTCTCTGCTCCTTTATTTCTGTCCTTCCCGCACTCCTCTTGCCGGTGCTTAGCTCTGAAGAGATGCACTGCTCTCAGGGCAGCAGGCCGCATTACCTCCCTAAGAACACTTTAGCCCCAGCAGATCCTCTTTCCAGTCTCCACTTGGGTGAGCCATTGAGTGGTTAAGCGTAGATTCAAGCCTCCTTGTCATAGCTCTGCTAGGCAGGCATTTCACTGGTGACATCGTGTGCATCCTGCCAGAGCGGAGAAGGCCCTTGAGTCGGTTGCAGCGGTGGAGCGCGCAGACCTCAGGGACCTCTCTTTTCCACTGTGCTTGACTACAAAATGTGCTGTGGCCTCAGGCGCGCACAACTCACATCTGTGACATCTTAGAAGGCAATGAGGGACACAGCTCTTTCTGAGCCAGTAAAGTCAGTCACAGAACAACTGTTAAGTTTGTCTGGAGCTACTTTTCCAGGACAAACCACAAAATATAACCTCGTTAGTGAATTGGAGTATTTAGCTGATTTTGATGGTTGAGAGCAACTCCTGTTCCTGCTGAAATCATTGGAACCCCTGCCATCACCTGGATCAGGCCTCCAAAGCCCGTGGTTCTCCATGCTAAGATGCTATAACAAACCATTCCGATGCATCCTGGCAGCTTGGCTACCACACCACTGAAGGTTGCATGCCAAAAAGTTCCAGGTACTTGCTGGTGCCACTCTCATGTCCAAAAGCCACCAGAAACAACAGTGGAAAAACCTGAGAAAGGCATTTTTGTGTAGATGAATGGGATTTTGGGGGTGCTCGAATAAACCGAATAAGGAGACAGAAATGCTCTGCAGCGTGTTGCAGATATCGGAGAGGGGCAGCTGCAGCAGGTTTCTTGCACATGCTGCAGAGAAGGCGATGCAGGACTACAGCACACTACAGAGGGACACAGCTTTTCTGATTTCCCTGTGTTTCCTAGCCTCTGTCCTCCTTTCTGTGCTTTTTGTTCTGTGGCTGCAGGAAAGACACTTTCTTTGAGGAGGCCTTGAAAACTCAGAAGCACGGATCTTTATAAACTTTCCAGTTAAATATTTACTGTCCCAGACAGAAAACGCTTCATTCATCAATTGTCTGAATGCCCCCACCTGGAAAAGAAGCACAGAGCCCCAGAGATCCTTCAGCAAACAAATTCCTTCTCATTACCGACTCCGTGGGCATGACTGCTCTCAGGAAACTTGAAAGTCGAGCTACTCAGAAGTGTTGCCCATACATGTTTACCTTGGACTCCAGCTTCCCTCTTCAGACTAAATCAGGTACTTTTTGTCTGGTTTGCCTAAACAAGTACAGCTGAGGAACGAATGCTGGAGCATTCCAGGGGGTTCAGCCATGCTAGCCCTGGGTTTCTGACACACTTTTCTGTGGGATTCCTGTAAACTGCAGGTTAACCAGCAACACCCGCATGCTCCTCAGCACCGCACATAGATACCAGAAATGCTGGCGTATTTTTTTTAAGCATACTTCACCTTACTCTTACACCCTGCTTCAGGCTTGTCCTTTTACATGAAGCACAGCTGACATATGCAACAAGCTACTTTCAACCGAAGATCAGACTGCGGGCTGCCCTGCCTGTGGAAGCAGAGTATTTAAGGTCCTCAAACTTCAGCTGCATCTCTCTGAGAGACCACCCGGTTAAGSTGAAAGTTGCAAAGGTGGCTGTGAAGTGCAAACCATTTCCCCTGCAGCCTGGCCTGGTCCTGTCAGAGCTTCATGGTAAGGAGCAAGACCCCACGGTGTTCTGCAGAGCTCCGGTCATGATCCCCTGAGCATAACAAATAGGCTGAAAGATACACCATTAAGCAGGAGTAAATATCTTTGCAGTGTGCTGGGTGGAGCATGCAGCTGCAGTGTGGTGAGCTTATTTAAACTATGGTATTGAGTGCAAGAGCTGAAATCAGCACGTTAGGTTAAAACCATCCATATCCCAGCTAGTGAACCTGTGAGCAATGAATGCGCTGCGAAGARCATAAAGAGCTTCATGAATAGGCAACAATTTCAGTGAAATTTCAAAAACTGATACCAAATGGTTTTCTGTCTTAGCAATTCAGTATATTTCAACCCTCAGATACTAAGTGGTATTAACGTATTTCAGAGTGTCACAGAGGGAGTCCCTGCATACATTTTCTCAAATGGTAATGTGGATTCATACCTGATACGACGACTGTGCTGTTGGCATGGCTGGAGTAGCCCTTGGGAGAGATCTGGCCCACAGATTTTGCAGCATCACTCAATAATCATTGTCTGGAGCTTGTACCTATACTGGAAAGCCGCAGATACACGGTGATACTGCAAGTGAATAGCCATTTGCCTGAGCCAGACAGGTTTCTGTGTGGCTGACCAGTACTGGGAGTCAGACCGTCATGACCCCAGTAGTCAATGCTCATAAAAGAAAGATATGCAAGACCATTTTTTAGGAAAAAGAATGTAAAGAAAAAAGAGAAAAAGCCAAACTAAYAAAAGAGAGAGCAGGACGTGTAACAGAAATGTAGCACGCTTTATTTACACATTTTTTCAGTACTGTCATGGAAAGAGCCAGGGCTGTCAACCAAAGCTGATGCCCAAGTCCCGGGATGAAATCCTGCCTCTAAGCATCCTCTAACCTAGCCAGAGTCCAGAGGGCCGTCACCAGCTGCCCACAAGGTCCCGCGCTGCCCACGCTCCCGCTGCTTAATGCCTTGCACGGCAAACAGCACCTCTTTCCCATGTGGCCTCACGCTCTTCCCTCTTTCAGTCTCACAYGGGAGAGGACACATGCTACAGCATCATTGTGGGGAACAACTCTAGTCAGTACTGACAGAGTGGTACACCCATATGAGCATTAAAATACCATTATGATATTAATATGACGATATTAAAATATCATCAGAAGAGCATTTGTCTTCTCAGGGCAGCTGCAGTCCCTGTGTATGTGTCAGGGGTGGAGGCAAACATCCCTTGTTGGCAGATTGGGGAGAGATCAGTGCAAGGCCACRGAGATGGCCAGAGGGGCTGGAACACCTGATGTACCAAGGAGAGATGGAGGAAACCAGGCTTCATCAGCCTGGAGAAGAGACGTCTCAGGGAAGACCTAATTGCAGATGTCCACTGCCTCACAGGCGGTTACCAACCTCCTCTCAGAAGTGCACAGCGATGTCTTGTCTTAAAACACCTTCTTTTGTCTCTTGTCCTAAGGGACACATTGCAGCATGGGAAATTCTGGTTGCACATAAGGAGAAGAACTCCTTCCCACAAGAGTGGTGCAGCCCTGGGACAGGGCCAAGAGAGGTGGTGGGATCTCCACTGTTGGACATGTTCAAAACTTAGCTGGACAAGGCCCTGACCAACCTGACCCCGCTTTGAAGTCAGTTGAGCTTGGAGAGGGGCGTTGGACTGAAGACCTCCAGATGTGCCTCCACACCTGAACGTTTCTGTAATTCTGTGCGCAAAGCCTGCAGCTCCCAGTCATGTGTTAATCATGTCTTAAAAATTAATTTCTGAGTAATCCTGAGGATTATTTATGTGACCCTGGGGCTTACTCACATGAGTACCAAGTGTAGGACTTGCTCTTAATTGAACAGCTAAACATAAGTCAGCAGCCCAACGGGATTATTCAGCCTGCAACAGTATCTAGCAGATGGGCACACATGCTTTCCATCCATTCCTTCTCAGATGTTGCTCTGATACAGCATTTTCTCCAGTATTGTGTAGCTGTGTAGGAGAATGATTCAAATAGGCAGGCAATTACCCATGTGTTCCTGGTAGGAAGAAAGGTCATTTGCCAAACACAAACTGCCATTTTTGAGTGTCTTCAGATCTATTTGCAGTGTGTGTTTCAATTTTGTTCCACTTCTGTCAGGTTAGAGAAGTGCTAGAAATGAAGTTTTACATCCTTGACGTCCTGTTGATCTCTGTATTATCAAAATGTGTGGAAGCACCCACAGGAATCCCTAGTTCACCTTTACCACAGACTCAGTGCTTTGTGATTTCTTGGGAGTGGGTCTTCTCAGCACCTCTGCAACCGGTTGATCTGCCTCAGTTGTTATGGAGCAGGAAAGCCACTTTAATTTTAAGCAAAGCTGGTTTCACTCGCTCTTATTCACAGATTTCCCCTAGCCCCTCACACCTGTGTGTTCACAGGCACGGAGAGGTGTATACCCAAGCAGTCTGGCCAGGATCACTTGGGGTGACACAGTGGATGAGAGACACCAGGTATCAATTTCTCATCAAGCTTCCTGGGCCCCTCTTAATTGGTGTTGGTAAACTGTTTCTTTGGGCAGGTCTTCCGTACTCTCTAGGATCCAGGGGTTACTATGGGGTGCCTCAGAACTCTGCTTACTTCAGCATCATTTCTCCTTGGTTTGGGTTTCTGGAGGTATCAGAAAGAGAAAAGGCACAAGCATGTTCTGGGACCTTATGGCCCTCCTCCTGTTGTCAGAGCATATGGTGTCCTGTTGGTACAGGCCTCCTGGGTATGGCATAAGAAGCTGCATTCAGTCAAAACAAATTTTCCATCTCAACTTTAGTCCTGCTACAAGAGTCCTGTGAAATGTAATTAAAGGAGCTCAGAAAAATTTAGACTGGAAGGCCTCTCTGGAGGTCCCTAGTCCAACCACCTGCTCCAAGCAGGGCTCACCACAAAGCTAGATCAGATTATCTCCAAGGATGAAGATCCCACCACCTCTGTGGGCCCTGTCCAAGGGCTGCACCATGCTTGTGGGGAAGTTTTGTCTCTATTTTCTCAAAACTTCTCTTGGACTGGATGTCCCAAAATTGGACTTAATTCTGGATGCCGCCTGACGAGTGCCATGTAGCGGTGGAGAAGCCCTTCCCTCCACTGGCTTGCAAGGACCACCCAGGCCCTGGTCAGGCACCGAGGCCAAAGGGCCCTAGCTGATGCCTGTGTCCCTTGCTGTCCACCAGGACCACAGAGCTGCTCCCCAGACCATGGGTCTCATCCTGTACCACTGCTGGACTCCTCCCAGGTTTCCCAGGCTGTGCTCCAGGACGTTCCTGGCAGCCCATTTCTGCCTGCTGAGGCCACTCGGAAGGGCTGCACTCCCCTCCAGCTGCTCCCCAGTGCCCTACATCCCCTCTTCTAGGCTGTTGACAAAGATGTTAAAAAATACTGGCCTGGTATTGACCCCTGAGAAATGGCACTTATAATGATCTGCCAGCTACACTTCAACTGATGGACCGCTATCCTTGAACCTGATGGTCCATCCATTTTTCCACCCACTTCGCAGTTCACCTGTAAAATCCATAATTCCATCAGTTTAGCCGCGAAAGTAATGCTCAAAAACTCAAAAATAACTGCTGCAAAAATATTTCCCTTCCTAAAACATCATCATTTGCAGACAGAAACGTTTCTTTTTTATCAATTTGATGCTTTGGTGTTGGCCCAACCTGGGAATCAGCATGTCAGTATTGTGCTGGCTGTTCTGAATACTCTGTTATTGTAACAAAGAACACCCACYCATAATTTCATACTAGCACCAGCAAAAAGGTTTTGTCATACGTGAAAACTAGCAGGGAAATTAATCTTTTGTAAACCCCTAGAGTTAGAAAGTTCATGTATTGTTGACCAGACAATAAAACAGATAGCACAAAGGAAATGGACTGACAGTGCCTTGTAAACATAGTTTCACTAATTAGAAAAAAGGAGCATTGATGCTTTTATGATCTTGAGACAAAAAGTGAGCTACTGAAATGAGTTACATGCAGCAAAGAAACCTGGCTTTATCTGTAGGTTGGGTGTGCTTTAATCTGACGTCCTGACAAAGCTATATGGTGAGTAATACCTAGAGTATGCCTGCCAAAGCTCTGCAGCCAAAGCACGACTCTACCTGTCACTCCAAAAAGGCCCAAATGAATAGCAGGACGCTAATCCCTAGGGCACCGCATAGCCCGAAGCATCTGCCTGCTACAGGAGGGAGCAGATGATGCTTCCTTTCAGATTACTACAGGTGTGGAGCTCACACACACGCAGACAAATGCGCGGTTGCTCTTTGCTTGGGGTTAGCTGAAGATCTGGTATGGAAACTAACATGCTCGAACTCCCAGGGCACTTGCAGTTCACTGCCCACCGTAGAGTTTCAGAACAAAAACTGACTCATCTTTCTCAGGATGACCCCATACCTCCCTATACCTCCATGCATTTCAAAGTTCGTTTTGCCGTGATGAAGTATTAGGTGGCAAATTTAGACATTCTTTCTGTGTACATTTCTCTAAAAGCTTATGTTTCAGTGCTTTGCTGTTTTCTTAGGGAAGAGCATTATACTGACAAATCCATGAGTGTCTCAGATAACTAGTGAACTCTGTAAGTTATTAGATCTGAACCAAGAAGTGCCTTTTCCAAGTGAGATATATGAAAACTTGGATTTTACCTTACAGGAAATGTATCCAGAATTGTTCTTACAGCACAATACAGGTTAAGAGAAGAGATTACCTCTGTAGCTGGTTCTTTCTGTAGGTCATCAACAACTTCATAGCAGTGCTTACTGGGCAGGGGACCCTCTCGATCAGCATTTCAGAGAATCCTTCACAGAAGATCCTGAAAAGACCCAGTACCACCTTCCTCCTGGAGGGGTCCTTCAGCTGGGCTTTTTCTATCAGTTTCTCACTTCTGTCACCTTTATTTCCTTAAATAGCTGTTAGCACTGTGTGAGCTATGTGAATAGCTAGGTATCTCTGCTAGTAGCTAAAGGCTGTGGATCTCACCTATTTTAAAATACAAACATATTTAATCATACCTAGAATGACTCCACTGCAAACTAAACAACAAATATAAGCTCTTGCCTGTGGGAACTTTCTGAGTTATGTCACCATAGATACAGTATTGTCATACCATTCTCACAGCTGAGAAAAGAAGCACATTTTAATTTTGAAAAAGTGTTCACAGACTGGTAAAATGAAACAATTGGCTCAGTCACTGCATGGGTACCATAGATTCCAAATCCATTCGATAGTGACAGCTGCTGGGAGCTTTCCTCCAATCGCTCTCAGAAAAAAAGTACTTTTAGTGTGGAATCAATTTTGGATCTCTGCTTTTTCCACTGCCTGGAATGGCAGGACCTCGATTTGTTTGGATCATTTACTTACTGTCATGTACAGGACAGAAGAAAAAAGGTGCCTTTCTGGCATGCTCAGGCACGTATTTTAAATGGAGTCCCTTTTACTACCAAATCAATTAAGTGTATAAGCTATCACAGTGCAAAACATTTCAATGAAAAGGATGAGGCAGGAACATCACACCTGCCATCAGGATGGGCCTCCCTGACTTGCTTTTCTCCCCAGCCAACCCCACATCTCAGATGTGCAAAAATTTTATATCATGCTTTTGGGGTCACAGATTTGAGCTCTGCTGGTTCAGATCCAAGAGGTGTGAGAGGTGTAAAGTTAAGGGTTGGCTGCAGGACACAGACTTTGAGCAGCTTACCCCTCCTAAACCAAAAGACCTCTCTATTGAATACTTACTTAGTAGATCTGAGAGAGCAGCGTACAAAGGCTTTACTGGTCAGAAGCCACATTTCAAACTCCACCCTGAAACCAGAAGCACGCTATGGTGTCATGTGCATGCAGAAAATACCCAGCTTAGCAAGGAGCTGCCATATCCTGCCCTAGCTTCAACTTTCAGGCTGATTTAAGGTGGAGCTCATGTGGTGTGACTGTGATGTTGAATCTCCGGATGATAACTGCACTGCTGATGAAAAGCAGTGTCAGCATCTGAAAGCTGTGGCTGCGGTCTGCTGGCCAGTAGGAAGGAGAAGGAAGTCCCACTGGACTCACTGCTACTCAGTCCTCCAGGAACAATAAGGAACCCAGCTCCTTCACATGGAGAGAGGCTGCAGCTGCAGATGCAGACACCCGTTGGCCACAAAGCAGATATGCTTTATTCCCATCTTCCAGGAACCAGCCAACATCCCTCGTATCGCAGCTGGATTAAGCTTTGACTTGTTTCTTTCTTCTAGGCCCCAAGCTCATCCCTGTGCAGGGAAGAGCACTGAACTGCCCTGCCTATGTTTGGCAGCCGTGGTAGAGCTTGGCACTGCTGATAGACAGGAGACGGCGCACGCCATAGAGAGAGATGAGTGAAGTGGTAAGGGGAAAGAGGCGGTGGCAGCCTAGGCTGCTTCACCCTGTGCTAGCAAGCTGCCCCTAACAGATCCCATCAGCTCCTCCATCCGAGAAGAAACGTGACAAGTCTTTCAATTGTTGGCCCCTTGCAGACCGGTGGGCTGCAGCTCCTGCTGGCTTCAGCTGAGATGTGGGCTGTCCCACGTGCCTGGTGACTAGAAGTGAGGAATCCCATCTCAGGCATTCAGAAGCAGAAGATATAAAAGCAGAGCTTGCTGGCCTTAGTGATCCTGTGTGTGTGAGCTGCTATCAGGGAAGTGATTCATCCAAAAGTGGCCAGAGACCATAAAGGAGTCCAGATCCCAGCCATATTCTGCACTGGGGCTGTGATAACTTTTGGGGGTACATTAACCATACCACATTCAACAGGTTTAATTGTTGTAGTGGAAATCTCTCTTTTGCTTATCTTYGGAAGCATTCCTCTCCCCCTCCCCTGCATTTTGAAGGCTTGGGTTTCAAGTTCACATCTATCAGAACAGAAAATAGCACGACGTGCCCTATCATGTCCTGGACACCCTAAGCCAAAGACAAGGGAGCTGCACCCTTTTCCCCTCATCCAGATTCTATCTTTTATATGCACTTAAAACGTGCACATAAAGCTTTATCACGCCCAAACCATTTCCGAAGCAATGAGCAGTCACATTAACTATTAGAATTTGGAAGGACTGTAATTCCAGGGCAATTTTACCACTCCCTCTGACAGTCTTGTATTTGTGATACTATATATTTCTCATAAACAAAACAGCTCAGAACACATCAATCAAATGATCAGCATAGAGAGGATTACTTAGGCAGGCACTTACAATTTGCTCTGCACTCCTGGTGAGTCCAGAACAGCRAGTAGCCCATCTTACTCTCTAATACGATTAACACTGATGGAAAAAGTGTTAGTGCCTTTCTGGTGTACCTATAACCCACTTCTCCTATTAAGTTAGAGATGCATAAAATAACAGATATTTAAGTCAGATATGTATTTTTAAAAAAAAAGCACCTCGGACTGACTAAACCCATTCTTCATGTAAACTCCAAAGTTCGAGCTGAAATGGTGTTTTCCCTTGAGCAGTCTTCAGGACAGTATGCTAATATGGTTTGTGAGCCCAGAAGTTTTACTCCTCTGTGTTTTTTCTGCCAGAGGAATGTTTTATTTTGGTGTATCATGGACCATTCCTTAAAATGAGCAATAGCTTTGAGGCTCAGCACTTCTGGAAAGGCTGTTGTGGGTGCACACACACTGAGGATCTCAAGCACCAGGGGATTCCGTCCTTCCTGAATTTTGCAACCACAATGCAGAAGACCCAGGTGAGCTACTCCAGGAGCTAAATGGTTGTCACCAAACAGGTGGAATTTAGCTTTTGCCTGCCTATGTATCTCCTCAGGCATGTAGATGTGAGCACTTTCACAATAATGAAATTAAGCTGAGACAAAAAAGTCACAAAGACCTAGTGATTATTGAATAGTTATAGGCATGAGCCAAGCACTACCTTCCTCTCTGTCTGTAGGCAAAATTTAATACAAAGCCCACAGTGAATGTTTTCTTAGAACATGCCTGCAATGTTGCTAGACACGAGTGTCATATCCCAGTGACWGAGGCATGTTCCTGGATTGAGAAGTAATCTTCAGGTCCTGAAGAGCCCACAAGGCTCTACTGAGGCCCATCTAATAATATCATTACAGTATTACCACAAGACCACTATGGTAAAAAGGCATGAGAAAAGAAATTTCTTGATCCTGTAGCAAACAACATCTTTGGGATAAAGCCTTATGGGTTTTTGTTGGTGATCTGGGAAGTCCAGTCCAAACAGCAGCAAGGTTTTCCTTAACATGCAGAATCCAAAATGCAAAACTCAGAGCAAGAAGCACCAAAGAACAGTTCATGACTCCCCTCTCCCTTTCACCTTTGCCTTTCTCACTAAGAGGTCAGGGTTGCAGGTCAGCCCCTTTCCTGCTGAACACCTGAGAACTTCGTGCACTGGGTCACCAGCAGTGTGTTTCCATTCCCTCCCCAAGGGGATTTCTGCATCTGGGGAAGGACAGGGATGACCTTGATGGTTACGGCCTGAGCCTGACTGCAGGCAGGATCACTTGCAAATGATGTCTTCTCACATGTCTCCTTGTGTRCTGGCGCACCTCTCATGAGTTGAGTGACTCTCGGTGGGGCTCAGTTCGTTTTAGCACCTAACCACCAAAATGTGCTGCAGCGTTGTGGCAGTCAGCACGTGTGTGGGGGGTGTGCTGCCACAAGCTCTGTTGGATTTCTCAGAGTCTTACATTGCTCCACATTCTTCTGAAAAACCCTGCTTCCATAGACATAGGATTATATGAGGATCTCAGCTTTCAACTAGAACAATAGCAGTAATGGTGGTAGGGAAAATACGTGACACTTGAACCCAAAGGTTTGGGGAAAAAGGAATTTAACTTTCATTATTCATTAAAAATTCGCCATTATAAGATAACACCTTGCCTTTCAATTTGTTAATACTTCATAGAAGGCAATACTGGGCATAATGCCACAATCAGATATGGCTGTGTATATATTACATTACAAAGTGAAGACACACACATCCAATTTAACTACAAGCAATTACATTATGTATAAGTGGCCACTCTGCTGGGAAGATGCATAGATCTGGAGTTCACCCTAGATGCCTTTGCTGCTTATTTCTGAAGCCTGCCTATATAGAAACAAACTACCCCAAACACACAAGCATAACTTGACATGACTGTCTTCCAGGCGTCTGATCTGTTCCTGGCACTTTAAAGCCATTCAGAGATACAACACACTGTCAAAGCACAAGGAGGCAAAAGAATCGACTTGTTATATATTCTTAATACATAAACTCCTGGGATTTCAGCCATTCCTGAAATCTGTTGAACGAGAACAGATGAGTAATCTGCTATTCTGACTACCGAAAAGCTTGAAAATAACCCAGAAGTCATTCATTTCCAAAAGGTGAAATAAAGCTGCTGCTTAGCTCCGCCTGCTTTGTGCAATCCTGGAAAAAAACTGGGATGCAAGGAAATATACATCAATTTAATACTGGAGAGCTCAGCAAGATCACTTCCAATCACCTCTGGGGAAATGCAAACTTGCTTTGCAGAGTACAGAAATTAGTCAGCTAGCAGCTTACAGGAGCAGCTTCTGGTTTTGGAGGATCACAAGTGATGAGTCAAATCTCTTAGCTATTTCTGTAGGAAAATAAATAATTTTTTGCATTAAAAAAAAACTTTCTGGTAGATAGAGGGTAGCAGGAAGGCTGTACAAGAAACCTGATCCTTTTGGGGTTTTTTTGTTTCTGCTCATGGTAACAACATCTCACTTCTCAGAGACAGCTGAATCTTCTGGAACCTTGTCTCTTCCTTGCCTTGTACTGCTGCAGAAACAGGAGCAAACAAACAGAAAGCTGTATGAGAAGGCAAGACCCTTGTACAAAGGCTGTTTTAACTTCTTCCAACAACCCATTTGTCACAACATAGTGAAGCAGAAAGACCATCTTTCCTAGACATAGGTTAAAGAGGCAGCTATGTCCGTGTAAAACCCATGCTGTAAACAAAATCCCTGACGCTGGTACGGCATCTGTTGCTTTAACAGAGGGTTGACTACACAACTGCTTGAGGTGCTTTGCAGCCTCAAGTTGTATTCCTCCGAGGAAGACCAGTCCAGCTGAAAGCTGGGAACAGACCCCAGTGTGCTGTACCATTGTGCCTATAAAGAGTTGGACAAACTCGGCTGCGTACACAAAAAAGTGTATCCCACACTACAGCAGCTAAAACCAGTGGGAAACAGAAAAAATGTAGGTGCAGCTATTTCTTCCCCACAACCTTTCCTAATTAAGTCTAAAAATGTCTGTAAGGCGAGCCCTGCCCCATCTTTCTGAAACCAGTCACTACATGTGCTTGTCAAAAGCACTTCTCGCACTCTGTTCTGTAAATAAATGCCAGTTAGAAATTGCAAGAACATAGAGTGAAGCGATGTAAATATCAAATAATACAAAGCCTTTAAGGAATGTTTCCAAACACGGGGACAGTGGAAGTATGTCAGGCATATTGTACTTCCACAGAGGATTTCTAAAAACAATATTAGTTCATGTATGAGTCTGTAGGATGGAATACATGAATTGGGCAAGCAATATAGCCCTGTGCAGCTAGAGGTTTGTACAGGACTCTCAAAATGCATACAGGAAATAATGAGAGCTCTGAGAGAGTCTCATGGTACTGTACACAAGCATACTCTGCTGTCCCCAAGTCATCTAGACAGTTTCCAGCAACAGAAGGCATACACTGTGAAGATATGCCATCACTTTCCTTTCTGCACAGCTTCTAGACCCAGCAACAAAAGATGACATGAGCACACGTCTTGAAAACTGGCTACCATGAAGCATACCCGGCCTTGTGGAGAGTGACTGTGCACCTCTGCTCAGGACATCTGGAGTTTTGAGACAAGTTTTGGGTTTCCCAAGACAGGAGGGATGTTGATAAACTGAAGAGTTCAAACACAGAGGATCATAGAGATGTCCTGGGGATGGGAGTGTGGGACATTACGGGAAGAAGTGGAGGGAACTGGGCTTGTTCAGCCTGAAGAAGACAAGGCTCCAGTGGGATCTGTTTGCAGTCAGCCATTGCCTACTTGAGCAAGACAAAAGACAGAGATAGAGTCTTCTGAGGCGCACGAGGAAATGGCGAGGACAACAGGCAGGGGAAATTCTGGTTGGATGTAAGGAAAAAATTCTTTCCCATCAGTGGTGCAGATAAGGCCCAGGTAAGAGGTGGTGGGACCTGGGAGATACTCTAGACTTGACAGGACAAGGCCCTGAGCAACCTGGCCTAGCTTTGGTGAGCCCTGCTTCGAGCAGGGGGTTGGACCAGGGGCCTCCACATGTTCCTCTTCTAATCTATATTTTTCCATTATTTTTATGACCCTTGCGTGTGGATTTTACAGTTGTTTGATTTGGGGATGTAGGGAGGCTTTCAGCATTTCTGAGCTTCATAGTGTTTGGAGTAATTGAAACAGGGCTTGTTTTACACATGTTCAGGAACTCTGCTGGGTTCTGAGCGTCGCTCGTGAGCCACCTCTCGCTCAGCCACCATCACTGTTTGCCATGAGGCTTTCGGAGCCAAAGAGCAATTCTGGACATGAGATACAAGTTTAAAAGACTTCAGCTCACTCTTTCCACTAACAGCACTGAAAAAATTGTTTGCCCTCCTCTAATCTTTCCTTAGTTCCAGTCCCTACCTTCTGTGGTGGCCCTCCACATCTCAGTCTGCCACCAGAGCCAGAGCCTGTCCTGAGCCACCCTGGCAGCAGGCTCCGCTGGGACCAGGACACGGACCCTCGCGCTGCCTCTCACCCCGCTGCCCCCGGTCCCAGACGCCCAGCGGTGGGGAAGGACAGAGGGGCACCACAGCGGCACGGGGCAGCGCCATCCCTCCCGGCCCCCTCTCCAGCCCCCTTGCTGTGGGGCGGCTGCTAACGAACCTGGGCTGCAGAGCGGCTTTGGGCTGCCCGGGGAGCRACAGTGTCTGTGTGAGGGGAGCCGGTGCTGGGGAGACCATATTCCTCTTAGTCTTTGTGGTCCATGCCTTCACCCAGGCCTTTCCCTTTCCCTTCCCTCAACCCCATTTCTGTGCCCTGCTGCGGCAGAGGAACCCCCATATGCTGTTTTCCAAAAACACAAGGCGGCAACCCATCCTTAAGCTTGTTAACCCACTTAACAGCACCGCTGAAAGGGGACTGAAAATAAAGGTCTGGAAAGGAAATACCTCTTCCACTCATTTGTAACTGAAGTTTTTTCAACTAAAACGTCAGGCACGTGCTAGTCTCACTCTTCCTTGTTTAACACAAAGCAAAGAGTTGGAACAAGCTGGTAGGACACACTGCGGCAGGCTCGGGGGCACAGCCACTGGCCAGAAAGGTTTGGTTTCACAGGTGTGTTTCTTTGACTTGAAACATTATTATTATTCTAGATGGGTTGACAAAGCAAACACACACAATTTCTCGGTAGGCAGTCAGTACGGATGCTGAAAGCAGAGTCCCTTTGCCCATCCCTTCCCCGGACAGCTAGTGCCTTCCCACAACGTTCCCAGCACAGAGCTCGTCTAACACGTTATTTTGTTCAGCCAAATGAACCGTGAAGCAATGAGACAGGCAGAAATGAAACAAGTACAAACCATGCCCACAGCAGCAATCAGACAGGTTGAGAACTGTCTSCTTCTCCTTCATGGACGCTGTGACGAAGACTCGGCTGCACCAGTGCCGCAGAAGGACTCTCATGAATGTTTTTCTCACCAGGAGCAAAAGAGCAGAATATCAAAGAAATAAATATCCTCTTTGGCCCTTCTTCTCCCTTGCTGGCCCAAGCTCCCTTTCTCTTTGGTTTCCAGCTCCTTTCTCTTTGCTGGGCACAGCTGAAGAGCATCTCTGCCTGCCCGAGCAGCCAGACAGCACCTGCCTTGGGCCAGTGCTGCACGGTGCTGTTTCTGCTGTTTAAAGGGTTGTTGCGGGCCCCCAGCAGGACTGGCAATACAGCCAAGCCTGTTCTCACTATCGTTAGCTTATCTTAAGTTTCCCGCATATTCCCAAAAGCTGGGGCATGTGGCAGAAGAACTAAAGCTGTCTGGGAGCTGGATCATTTGTGGCAACTCTTTTGTCTACAGAAGGCATGAAAGCTCTCCTTACCTGGGCAGAGGCATGGAGGCTCCAGACTTCTTTCCCTTTGGTGGCTGCACCCGCTGTGGTGCACAGCAGGTTGGGAGGTAGCAGGGAGAGAGGCACTCAGCCAGCTCCAGGGGATATCCCCGGAGGATGCATCACCGCGGGCCATGCTGTTTCTGCGTTATTGCACATTGGTGTAGGTCTGTTTCCCACAGCCCTGGCAGGAACACGTCCTAGCTCCTGTGTGATGCTGACTGCCAGGCACCCCTCCAGGCAACATGTCACCTAAATATGTATAGACACTTGTACCATCTGCTTAGCCAGTGTTGCTGCTCGGGAACTTGGGGCTGGCTTCAGTCAGTGGACCAAAGGGTGAAGGAAAAACGGTGCCCAAGGCCCAGGACTGCAGGTAGTCTGGTGGGACACCTCTGCGATTGGGACCTTAGGTGTGCTCGAACTTGATCTGACTTTGAAGGGATGCAGGTGAGGATGGCTACAGGAGGTTCCCGAAGGATCCAGGACCATTTTGCATCTTGGAGGCCAACCAGTGCAGCTCTACCCATGTCTGCGTGGTTACATCCCCTTTCCCCTCCACCACACCAGATGGCCACGTCCAAGCTGCGGATGGGGAGCACTCCCAGGCCTGGGCATTGTTTGGGAGTATCTGAGCCAAAGCAGCGGCAAGGACAGTGAGGAACACTGAACAGAAGTCCAGGCATTGTTTCACTGACCAGTGCAGACATACATTGGTGTTCCTGTCTTGACACAGCCGATGCATCTTCCTGATCGTCTTCCTCAGCAGTGCTGTACRCCACAGTGTAAAACATCCGTACACTGAAGAGTGGAGCTTCTTCTCCCTTCCTCCACCCCAGCAATCTCCACAGACTGAAAAAAGCTGGCAGAGCTGCTACCATACATGGTCAGATAGATACCCACACAGATGCAGATGTGTATGAATGATATCTCCCTGCACCAGCCAGCTCTCCTCCACCCCTGGGAGGCTGGATGCCACCTACCCCAGTGTTTCCTCTCATGGCATGTGTTTCAATTGCTGCCAGGAGAAGCAGCTTTATCCTGCCAGGACTTTGAAAGGATGTTCATCTCCAATGATTCCTTGAAGAAGAAAACAACCTGGTTCTCCCAGTGGGCATGCATTTGCTGCAAGGAATAACAGGGGAGCACAAAACCTCTGTCCACCTTCTACGTTTGTTATAACACTTTCTTGAGTATGCAGCCAGAGGAAGAAGCTCTCAAACATCGAAGATCCCCTGCAGGATTTGGTGGAAGTTAAAGGAAAGCGCAGAGGTGGTATTTAGGTGAAGATTTGGGTCATGAAGCAGAACTGGGGGATGGGGAAGGACAGCTGCCGTGGGATTTAAGGCCAAAGCAGCATACATGTCATGTCTTCTCTTACCTCAGGTGATGCAGATCTCATGGCGTTACAGAGCTGCTCATTGTTGTATGTGTATCTAAAGCATCACCGAAACCATTGTGCCTTGAACCGTGGGGATGGCTCGTGGGCAAGGACACCAGGAATGATAGTTTGAAAAAATGGTTTGCAAAAATCCACTCTTTGCTGCTCTCTGGGCTATTCTCAAAGCAGCATTTTTACTTTTCAGCTGTATTTTATGACTTGGAAGGAGAAAATATTCCAACAGCAAGAGAGGATAATTCTGTAAAAAGCACAGGGCATCTCACTAGCATATCATTCCTAGTAGAAAATTACAGACTACTGCTTCATCTGTTCTTCTGCTGCCACCCTGAGTGCCTGTTGCTTACGTTAGGACAGCCACATCTGCACAAAGAGCAGCTCTTGCTCTGGCTGCCACGAGCCCTGCGCAATAAACTTCTGAGATCTGGGCTGTGCCAGCAAAAAGGGGGCCAAATCCAGACCCATGTATTTACAAATATTTGATAAATGCTGAAAGCAGATAGTAAATCCTGCCAGCTTTCCCCCRTCTACAATCCTGAGTGCTTTTCAGCCTGAGATGAGCTTTAATGCTCCTCTCCTCAAACGCACACACACACACMCCCCTCTCATAGCTATTTCCTCTGCAGAAGACAACTCAGAAAATAAAATAGTTCCATTTCTTCCAGGCATGTCTGAGAAGCCATTTTCTAATATTAAAACCGACGGGTTCAGCTGCTTTAATAACTGTGGTATTAGCTTGACCTGAATTGCTTTCAGGGCCTGAGGATTCTGCTGTGACCCTCACATACAAAACTGCTTGCAGGGGGAATGACTCGAGTGTTACCTGCTGTGGGGCCTCCAGGGTCCATTGCAAGTCACTGCAAGAACTCTCTTCTCCTGCCAGATGTTTCTGCAGCAGCCTCACTTCATGTGTCACATCATCTCTGAAGAATCTATTCTAATTTCCAGTCTTCCTAGTCCCATTGTAGAGTAACTCTTGTGGGTGCCTCTGTCTTAGAGGCCATCATTGAAATGCCCTGTCTCATCTCAACACCTGGACCTGATAAAGCCATTTCTACACACAGGATTGGTCTGGGTTCTGAAACCAGCCCCAGCAACAAATATGGAAAACATCTCTAGATTACATCTGTGGGGCAGTCATGGTACAATCTGTGTTAACCTCGAGTGGAGAATGAGTGAGAGTGAGTTTTCAGATGCCACYTCGATACAGTACCTTTTGACCATTGTAGACACGAAAGAGGGGAATGAAATAAAAGGAGCAGGTTTTCTTCAAAAGTGCTCTCATAAGAATACAGTTCTTGTCCTTGAGGCAGGGGAAGGGACTGCTTCTGTTTTCAAATGCATTTTGGCAGGCAGCAAGATGGACATGGTTACAACACCACTGGGACCTTCACTGAAGATACCTAAAGGACCAGGGCCTGGACAAAGGAAAAGGTGACAGTGATGCTGGTAAGATCTTGTCCAGGTCGTAATTTTTGCCTACATCACTGAGAAGCCTTCACACAACCAGAGAAAACAGTAGATAAACAACCAGCAACTGGCCAATTCTCTCCTCCTTGCTAAACATATCCTTTTAAGTCTCCTCTTTCACATGCCTCTTACAATTTCACTGGAGTAGTATTTTACCTTTATCTCCCTGGCTCAGAAAGGAGATGGAAGAACTAGAAAAGGACAGAAAGATACTGGGAGGATGATGAGAACTAAGGAAGAGTTTCTTCATCAGCCAACTGTTCCAAGACACATTGGTCTAGAAAAGAGATGACTAGAGTCAAAGTAGATCCCGTCAGTGGTGAGAGGCAAGGAGAAGGTCAATAGGCAATAACTACTCATGCGTCTCTCGGTACAAGAACAAAAAGGCTGTCGTGGTTTAACCCAAGCCGGCAACTAAACACCACACAGCCGCTTGCTCACCCCCCCTCTCCAGTAGGATGGGGGAAGAGGATCAGGAGGGCACACGACGGAAAACCCATAGGCTGAGATAAAAACAGTTTAATAACGGAAATAAAACAAAGTAGAACAGTGATAAAAGTAATGATAACAACAA
This sequence comes from Oceanodroma leucorhoa, assembly GCA_030449065.1. Lineage (NCBI taxonomy): Eukaryota > Metazoa > Chordata > Aves > Procellariiformes > Oceanodroma > Oceanodroma leucorhoa. The sequence goes on from JASVER010000187.1 coordinate 903,890, forward strand.
CAATAACAGAATATACAAAGCAGGCGATGCACAATGCAACTGCTCACCACCCACGTGTCCTGAATGAACCATGTGTGATGAATCCCAGACACCCCACCTCACCCCCCCAAGTTTTATACTGAGCATGATGCCATATGGTATACAATATATATATTCTATATATATATATATGTGATATACCCACTCAATGCCATGCTGGCATCTGGCCCAGGTGTCTATGAGGGTGTTTCAGAAATGAGTCCCGTTATCTGACTCAATTCTTTCTGGGGTGCCATGTCGCCATAGGACTTGCTTTTCAAGGCCCAGGATYGTGTTCCGGGCAGTGGCATGGGGCACAGGATATGTTTCCAGCCACCCAGTGGTTGTTTCCACCATGGTGAGCACATGGCGCTTGCCTTGGCGGGTCTGTGGGAGTGTGATATAGTCAATCTGCCAGGCCTCCCCATATTTATACTTCAACCATCGCCCTCCATACCAAAGAGCCTTTAYTCGCTTGGCTTGCTTGATGGCAGCACACGTTTCACATTCATGGATAACCTGTGCAATAGTGTCCATGGTCAAGTCCACCCCTCGATCACGAGCTCATCTATATGTTGCGTCCTTTCCTTGATGGCCTGAGGTGTCATGGGACCACCACGCTAGAAATAATTCACCCTCATGTTGCCAGTCCAGATCCACCTGAGCCACTTCAATCTTCGCAGCCTGGTCCACCTGCTGGTTGTTCTGATGTTCTTCAGTGGCCCGACTCTTGGGTACGTGAGCATCTGCGTGACGTACTTTTACAACCAGGTTCTCTACCTGGGCAGCGATATCTTGCCCCAGTGCAGCGGCCCAGATGGGTTTACCTCTGCGCTGCCAGTTGTTCTGCTTCCATTGCTGCAACCACCCTCACAGAGCATTTGCCACCATCCAYGARTCAGTATAGAGATAAAGTACTGGCCATTTTTCTTGCTCAGCAATATCCAAAGCCAGTTGGATGGCCTTCACCTCTGCAAACTGACTCGATTCACATTCTCCTTCAGCAGTTTCTGCAACTTTTCTTATAGGACTCCATACAGCAGCCTTCCACCTCCAGTGCTTTCCCACAAGGCGGCAGGACCCATCAGTGAACAGGGCATATCGCTTCTCAATTTCTGGCAGTTTATTATACAGTGGGGCCTCTTCAGCATGCGTCCCTTCGTCCTCTAGGGACATTCCAAAATCTTTGCCTTCTGGACAGTTCGTGATCAATTCCAAGACTCCTGCGCGACTGGGGCTTCCTGTTCGGGCCCACTGTGTGATCAGTGCGATCGATTCCAGGTGTACTGGACGCCCCTCCAAGCAAAAGCAAACTGTGGCCTGCACTCTGCTGCCAAAGGGATCGAGAAGAACACATTGGCGATATCAATTGTGGCGTACCACTTGGCTGCCTTTGACTCCAGTTCGTATGGCAGTTCTAGCATGTCCGGCACGGCAGCACTCAATGCTGGCATGACTTCGTTCAGGCCACGATAGTCCACTGTTAGTCTCCACTCTCCATTAGACTTTCGTACCGGCCATATGGGATTGTTAAAGGGTGAGCGAGTCTTGCTGATCACTCCTTGGCTCTCCAGGCGATGAATCAGCTTATAGATGGGAAGCAGGGAGTCTCGGTTAGTGCAATATTGCCGCCGGTGCCCCGTTGTGGTAGCGATCGGCACCCGTTGTTCTTTGACCCTCAGCAACCCCACAACAGAAGGATCCTCTGAGAGACGGGGCAAAGTGGACAGCTGTTTAATTTCCTCCGTCTCCAAGGCAGCTATACCAAAAGCCCACCGGTACCCCTTTGGGTCTTTGAAATACCCTCTCCTGAGGTAGCCTATGCCAAGGATGCACGGAGCCTCTGGGCCAGTCACAATGGGGTGCTTTTGCCACTCGTTCCCGGTTAGGCTCACTTCAGCCTCCAGTACAGTCAGCTCTTGGGATCCCCCTGTCACTCCAGAAATACAAATGGGTTCTGCCCCTTCAGAGCTTGATGGCATCAGGGTACACTGTGCACCGATGTCTACGAGAGCCTTATACTCCTGTGGGTCTGATGTGCCAGGCCATCAAATCCACACAGTCCAGTAAACCCGGTTGTCCCTCTCCTCCACCTGGCTGGAGGCAGGGCCCCTCTAATCCTGGTCATCGTATTCGCTACCCACTTCTTCTAAGTACGAATCAGAAGTCCCTTTATTAAGATCAGAAGTGGAATCAGCCCTTCTGCTCCACCTGGGGAACTGCTCACTGGAAACCAGAGCAGCAGTTTTCCTCAAAGAACCCCCTTCTGAGATTTCTTTTCCCTGCAACTCATGTATCCGTGCCTCTAGGGTCGACGTAGGTTTTCCATCCCATTTCCTCATGTCCCCCCCGTGGTCACGCAGGTAGAACCACAGGGTGTCCCAGGGTGTGTACCCACGACTTCTCCTCTTTTGAGCGGAGGGACGCTTACTCTGAATGGCTGAGATACTGGCCCGTGCAGGTGGGGAGCAGGACATAGCCTCTTTGAGTTGCTGGACCTCCCGAGACAGTTTCTCCACCACAGAGACGCAGGCCCGTAGGGAAGAAGAGAGACTTTCTTCGTATTGCCGGAGTTGGCCAGCCAGTTCATCCACCATTTGTTCCTCTCCATCTTTCCAGGTCATTACTGCTAATGAGTTGGCATGCGACGCTGGTGCGCTCCGTACAAACTTCCGCTACATGGGTCGGGTGCATCTTTGGGTAACTGCTCGTTATTCAGGTCACCATAGATCACTTCCAGCACAGCTAATTCCCTCAGGTACTGGATACCTCTCTCAATGGTGGTCCACTTGCCTGGGTGACATACAACATCTTCCTTGAAGGGATACCTTTCCTTCACGCCTGACAGGAGTCGCCTCCAGAGGCTGAGGGCTTGTGCCCCTTGTCCAATTGCCTTGTCAATGTCCCCTTCCCTAGAAAGGGATCCCAGCTGCTTGGCTTCCCTCCCCTCTAATTCCAGGCTGCTGGCCCCGTTATCCCAGCACCGGAGCAGCCAGGGGCGACAATGTGCTCGCCTGGGCGGCGGCTGAAATCTTTCCGCACATCTCGCAGCTCCCTCAGAGACAGGGATCGGGTGGTCACCACCTCATTTACGGGCTCTGCCTCCTCCTCCTCCTGCTCTCGTGATGGCCCTGGTTCATCTTCATCCCTTACTACACGGGCTGATTTTCTTGTGCATTTTCTCTTTTGTACAGGGGCGAATGACACCGGCACGGGCGGGTTCTCTGGCGCAGGGGGCGGGGGAGCCGCCGTGCCTGCCGCGGGGGGTGGGGGGGCTGCAGGGCCCCTTGTTTTGTCATCAGATCCAGAGACCTTCCCCTCCCCCTGAGGGCTCTGAATAGTATTAGACAGGGCTCGGTAGGCATGGGCCAGGCCCAGCACATGGCAGTGATTTGGGTCTCCCTGGAATTGCCAGGGTGACAGCACACTTTTTCCAAATATTCCACTAATTTGTCAGGATTCTGCACTTGTTCAGGGGTGAAGTTCCAAAACACTGGGGGGTGCCCAACACCCTAGGCATTTGCCCATGCTCTCCCACTCACCCTGCCACTCATAACTATCCAGCCTCGGGGCAGATCTCTGGATGATGTTCTTAAATTGCATATTAACCTTGCACAAAACCGAAACGATATTCCCCAGCAATAGCAACAGATGTATCTTAACTACCCAGGGGTGCTCAAGGTACTGACAAGTGATTTTAACAAAGGAGACGACACCATAGAGGAAGGTAGTGAAGGTGCCATTCTCTATTTCCTCCATAAAAAACCCCTCAGAGGAAGAGGTATAATTGCTAATTGTCTCCATGAGGCGGTACCCGAAATAYAGCAACGGCTTCATTACGAATCCCAAATACCAAATACTCCCCAATACCAGTGTTTTAATAACAAATTAACCAGGCAAAACATCACTAATCACTGCAGAGCACAGCAGACTACAAAACCCAAMCCCAATCTTTAGCATGTACAGCAAACACAAGAGCATGGTGCAGATCAAATAAATCAATATCGCGAACAGATGAATCAGTATTGTGACCAGCAGCTATTAACAGACATAAATTCCTTAATACGCTCTAATTGTTAATGTGTTGTTATCGCAACCCTTCGTGCACCACGTTGGGCGCCAAAAAGGACTGTTGTGGTTTAACCTCAGCCAGCAACTAAACACCACGCAGCCGCTCGCTCACCCTCCCTTCTGGTAGGATGGGGGAGAGAATCAGGAGGGCACACAAAGGAAAACCTGTGGGCTGAGATAAAAACAGTTTAATAATGGAAATAAACCAAAGTAGAACAGCAACAATGATAACAACGGCAATAGCAGAATGTACAAAGCAGGCGATGCACAATGCAACTGCTCACCTCTCACGTGTCCCGAACGAACCGCATGTGACGAACCCCAGAGGCCCCCCCACATGATGTCACATGGTATAGAATACAGCATTGCCCAGCTGGGTCAACCACCCCGGCTATGCTCCCCCCCAGCTCCCCCTGCACCTGGCAGAGCATGGGAGGCTGAAAAGTCCTCGGTGCAAGCACCACCCAGCTACAACCAAAGCATCAATGGGCCATCAACGTTCCTTTCATTACCAAACCCCAAACACAGCACCCCCCCCAGCCACTGGGAAGAGAGTTAACTCTGTCCCAGCCAGAACCAGGACAGAGGCAACAAATGAAACTAGCAGACGGCAGCTTCACATTCAGCCAGAGGAGGTATTTCTTCTTACCATACACAATCCAGCTGTGTGACCCATTACCATCAGTTATTGTAGAACCAGCAGTTTTGCCTGGCTCAAAAACCCACAAGGCAAACTCACAGAAGTGGATGGACAAAGTACCAGGAGAAGAGAAAAGCCACCAAAGAAATTATTGCTGTGGTCAGGAGGAACATGCCCTAACCCAGCAAACGGGGCCAAACTGTGGTGCTGAGTAAGGAGGAGCATGAGACCCTCTCCTGGGGCAGCCAACTGTGGCGAACCATTCATAGGGATTTATACCTCCCCATTTCCCCGCCTTATCCCCTTGCATCATTAAATCATTACTATGGTCATTAAAAACTGGCTTCCAATCAGCATGTTGCCTCATACCATCTATAGAAAATGTGCCCTGGCTTCACGCTCCTGACTGGAGATTAACATATTCTTGACTGTGTTAAAGAGATATTCTCGGCTGAAGCCATTCTGCAAAACACAGTTAATGACTTGTACGAACGAAAGTTTGCTTAGTGTGGAAAGGAGACAGCTGAGGGGGATCCTACTTACAGTCTCCCACTGCCTGAAGGGCATCACAGAGAAGACAGAGCCAGACTCTTCTCAGAGGTGCGCAGTGACAAGGCAGAAGGCCCCAGGGCACAAGTTGCAAGAGGGGTTAGATGTGAGGAGAAAACTCTTTTCCTGTGAGAGCAGTGCAGCCTTGGGACAGGCACCAGAGAGGTGGTGGGACCTCTGTCCTTGAAGGTACTCAGCACTCAACCGGATGAGGGCCTGAGCTACCTGACCTAGCGTTGTGGTGAGCCCTGCTGGGCACACAGGATTGGACTGGAAACTTCCAGAGATGCCTTCTGACATAAATGTTTGTCAGATTCTGCAAACCATACCCCATCCGGTATGACCAGCCTTGCAAGCCAGAACTGATCATCCATGTTTAATCAAACACATAAGTGTTTTTGACAGAGGAACAACATCCTCCATGCGTGACTGAGACACCAACCCACAGGTGGTGGTTCGGTGCTCAGCCATCAGCTCTCTGACTCACACAGTGCCTCTGCATGGCTGCCTGCCCTGCAGTACTGGAAAGAACTTGCGTGAGGGAGGAGCTGTACCTGGCACACATGCTGAAGCACCTTCATCCACTTTTCTGACTATCTCATTGAAGGATTATCTGTAACAGTGATTCCCACAAATCTCACAGGTGTCACTTTGCCCATCGTAAGGGTAGGAAGCCGTCAAGAGTCATCCTTAGGATCCTGCATGTAGCAGCCTTCACATGGTGCCCTCTGGGGAATACTTGAAGGTTTTTAAAGAAAACAGAAGCAATCTCTTTTGGTTCTAATTACTCTTTAAACAAAAGTATCACCTCCCAGCTCTACCCAAGCTCAGTGCCCTGTTGAGCCAGGTACACTAGGCTCTGCAGCACCAGCTCCATTGCCCTGAGGAACTGTTGCCCAGATAGGAAAGGTGGGAACAGGCAATGACACTATGCCTGTTGTCCCACGTGGGATCAGATGAACACTGGGAAGTGGTTCACCTTACCCCTAAAGGAGAGAAACGGGCAGCTCCAGCTGGAACCTGGAAGCTGGAATCCTGTGATTCAGCCCTTCCTAAGACACAAAGTCCAAATTATCTGTAGCAGTCTGCCATGGACCCCAGTTAACATCACGGACAGTTTAAAGGACCAGCTTAGATGAGAAGCCTGAATTTTTGCATGTTTGGAAGAGGTGAGCAAAATCATCACTCAGAAAGACACTTGTAAGAGCTAACAAAAGAGGTATGGTACGCACATGAGAGCTCAGATCTGCGGCCTTAGCTGAATTCCTTCATGAAAATCCCCTCTATCCTCTCAGTGATGAGAACAATATCATTTTTCTCTTTCTCTCTCTCTCCCTTCTGTCTGTAATTTGCTCTTCCTGGTGGAAGGGAAAGGAAGCGTAAATTATTGCAACACTGACAAGACCTGAATAGCATCTTCTGTCACTAAAAGCAAACCTTAGGAAGCAGAACATACATCTGACAGAGCTTTGCAGAATCTGGAGACGCCATCCATGTGCTTGTTAACTGACTGAAAAGATAAGCATGAAAGCAATTCAAAGCATGTCCCTCTTTTTTATCTCACTTATTTCTCCAGTTTCTGGTGCATCTCAGGTGTTTACTAAGCAAATTCACAATTGTTTAGCACTGAATGCACAGAGATAGGCCAGATCTAACTACTCAAGCAGGCAAACTCTAATGTACATTTGCCTTGTCCCTCTTGCAACCAAGGAACTCAAATCACTTGCTCTTTCTGTGCAGCTGGAGGGCCCAGAAGTAATAGAAACTGACCCAGCAATGTGTAGACCGCAGTCTTACAACAGTGGCCAAATGTTGTTATCATGTGAAAGATTCTTTACACGTTGTGGCTGGAGCCAAAATGCCTCAAGCAGGAATTTGACACAGGATTTTTCATCCTGAATCAGACTCTCAGCTGGAGTAATGACATAATAATCACTAACACTTTTGTTTAAGGCTCCCATATTTCTACCAGATGGCATCTCAACACATACATGTTGCACAGCAGTTCCATAGTGAGCACTGCATACGCACGCTGGATTTACTGAGCACACACAGAAGTTGATTTTACAGGTGTGCCCAGAACACCCAGGGCTGGTTGAGCATAAGCAGGTTGACCATAGAAATCACGGACCAAGGTTTTGAAGCTTTCAGGTCGTTTTGGATTCACTGATTGTACACAGCAAAAAATAGGTCTGCACATGTGTCGTGGTTGCCATTCAGGRTGTCTGGATATTGACTGTGCATTTGGAGATATTTATAGCTGCGTTACACAGTGCTACGAATAGACTACCAGACACTTGCAAATACTGGAAAAACAGCCCAGATTCTGTTTTTTGGCCTGGACAAAACTTCTGCATGGGAAAAAGGGGACTTGCTCAGGAATCCTAGTTCTAGGGTGACTCCCCAGATACTGAGGCCTCCAAAATTTAAGAAAGGCTACACTTATTTAGCTCAACCTGAGTGGTTCTCCTCTTCTCCTCCCTACCTGGACTTCACACTACTAATCAACGGAGCTAGCGTATGAAGAGAGACAAGAGATGCGTGACAATCCACCAGGGAGCCACTTTCTGTAGAAGATGATTTTAATGTAGGGATTCCAAGTGCTTTAAGACCCTGTGAGCCAGCAGAAAGACACCCGGAGCAGGCTCTGTCTCATTAATGGGTTCCTTGCTTCTGACAGGTGACCAGAGATTTTTACTAGAACTGTGCTCCTAATCCTTTATGTGATCTTGTACCATCTTGCTAGCAGCTGTCTTCACCAGCGGTGCTAGACACTCCCAATAGGGAGCTCACTGAAGGGATATCACCGGGGGCTTGAGGACACTGTAACATGTGTCTTACACATGACTTACACATGACTTTTATGCTGACTGAAAGTCACATTAAATACAGAGGAATACACCACTGTTTGCCCCGGGGAGTGCACAGAAAGGATGCACTTTTCTTAGGTGTTTGCCTTAAAGACCTGTATTTTTTATCATTAGTAAGAAAGTCTAGGAAACACGCTTCAACAAACTACAGCTGAAAGGGACAGAAAGTACCGATTGCAGTGAATGGACATTCTGGAGTAGTGTCAGGTCGGCAGGGGCATCTCTTAACATGGCAGAGCAGCTCTGCGCTCTGACACGGCCATTCCTGGCAGAGGCCCCCCTGGGATGGGACACAGCCTTCGCTGCGCTGCCATGCTGGGTGGCAGTCCTAGCGTGCAGACAAGCCCCTGGACTTCTGACTCCAGAGTGACATAGCTGTGGTTTGGGGTAATTCAGCAGTACAGCAGCTTTCGCCTCAGTTGCTGTGCCTCTCAGGGCTGTCTCCTTTCAGTTTCAGAGAAAGAGAAAAAAAGAATCAGCCAGAAGCTGGCTGCTTCATTCAAAACTGCACAGTGTGACTTACAGCGGGAGTAAATCTCATCAGCTTCAGCTTCTACAGAGGCAAAATTCCCTCCTCTAGTCTCGATGCTCTTTTGTCAGCAGCACGAACACACAGAAAACTGAACGTTGCTACCAGTATTTGCATCTATTGTTCTATAAACGACAGATTCAGAGGAACAGGATTTTTAAAAAAAAAAAAAAAAAAAGGAAACAACCCAAAGGTCTGTCAATTGTGTAAAAAGCATTCCTGCACTGCAGGGTGGGTGGTCCGCTTGGAAGTTGTTATGGTGTCAGCACAAACCGGCACAAAAGATCAGTGATGTGTGTGCAAATACAGCAGTCTGATGATCGCATTTGAAACCAGGTTAGCCAAGTGCCTTACCTGTGTACTGAATCATGTTTAACACACGTACTTCGCTAACTGGCAGTCAAATGGGAAATGTCGCTCTAACATTGCACCCACTCTCTGTTAGGAATGTTACTGGCATTTTAAAACCAAGATGGATGCACTCTCATTTTACACACAGGGAAACAGAGGCATAAAACTCACCAAAACCGATGAATTCTGGGATGTGGAAAACGAGGTGTCTTTGAAAACAGAGCAGTAAGTTACTTATTCAGCTTCACTGAATAAATCACTAACAAGATGGAAAGCAAAATCAAGTCCTTTTGCAGAAGGTCGTCCAGTGCAAAAACTTGACCGCAGTATTTGCAGTACCAAACAGTGAATTTTTTTTCCTTTTGGAAAAGAGCTATTGACTTTTGTATCAGATATGAAACATTTTAATATGTACTTTGTAGGTGTGAGACTTCTAACTAAAGTAAACAAAATTTCTTGCTATTCTTACAGCTGTGTTAATGTAAAAAACCCCAATGCATTAAAGCGAAGCTGCGTAACTGAAGATACTGTCTGGCCTAGCACCAAGTTACAGGAAAGCGTATTTGGGTGGGGATTATACAACCAAGCATTATGGCTGATTTCAAATAACTTAGAAAGATTCCACTTATTACGAACTCACTTAAATTTTTATAGTGTTAAAATTAGTTGTCCCATTAGCTCTGCGGATGAAAGTCCAACGGCATTCATGGAACAGTAATAAGAGCACCCTCTAGTGGTCATTATCACAGATATTAATTAAACCTTTTAAAGTAAGCCGTTAGTGTATCTGCTTTCTCATGCAAACAGAGTACCCAGAAAGTTTATTAAAATATGCACGTGAATACGCTGTATGTTATTCATGCTATATCAGCCCAACAGACACAACTGCAAGGTTTTATCTTGTTTATTCACCAAAAATGCTATGCATTTAATAAAAATATTTTAACATTTCCTGTAGCTTAGGGCAAAATAATTCTTCTATTTGTAATTTTCAAAATTGTCAAGGAAACCCTCAGGAAGGATATAAAAAAATGACGAAGCAGTAAGTTTGGTCTCCATACCAGAGACCTTAGCAGAAAGTAGAACAGAGAATGGAATTAATGTACAGCTGCATAGAGATGATCTGTTGAGAAGAAAGCAATGTGGCTACTGTAAAAGGGAGTCATGATTTACTGACTTCTACAGATCCGCTGCAGTTCTCTGAAGCAATCATGGAACATGTAGACTTCCCATTTAATCATAACTTTTTAAAGATGCCTAAGTATAGAATTTACTACAAGATAACATAGAAATTAGTATCTGATAATCATTAAACATAAAACCAGAATCAGAACATAAGTACTAGGTTGGAATGTATGGGTAACTTACCAGCAGCTTCAGTCAATTTAGCTTTAGTTAGACTAAGCAGGAGTTACAGCATCAGAAACTGCCAAAGGTAAGGGAGAGATGGATTGAGTCTTCCCAGAAGCAGAAGATTAGGAAGAATAACTTGAATGCCAAGTAGCCAGCAAGCACGCTTTGTCTGCATTTAATTTCCAAACACACCTCCTAGACATGTACCATAGCACAAGAAGTCGCCATATCATATTAGTATCACACTAGTCTTCATTTAATCATTATATTGTGTGATTAAGTTAGTAAGTAAAGTTCTTGTTGTCTGCTACCACGAAAGCATAATACTTACCAGGTGGGTCCTCTGGGATTTACTACATAAACATATGGGTCAAGAGAATTGATGTCCTGTGTGAGGAACTTTGCAAGCAGGATTCTGCCTAAGTTAAGATGATTTTATGTTGTGTAGAAGTTTGCTGCAGGGTGTAATTCCTAGCGATCACTTTGGGAAAGGTAAGAAGTGGCAAGAAAGCAAGTTGCACAGTATCAAGTGAATTAATGAAATGATGAAAGAAAAAAAGGAAAGTATTTAAATTATCAGGGTATTAGGGCAGAAATTGAGGTTGTATGTCACAGTACTAAAATGTTCCAGAAGACCACTCCTATGGACAACAGGAGGGACAGACTCAGAAAATAAAGAAATTGAGATAAAGCATTCTAGTGCTTTTGAATGTACCATGAGAAATTACATTGCTCAGAGCAGAGACAGAGTAGCTAGTGCAGATAAATGGTCCAAGTCCATAGACGTTTGTGGTGATTTGTACAGGCACTTTCAGACTTCGGTAGGCACCAAGCTAAAAGTTAATGAACCCATGATATGTTGCCAGAACTTCACCAACTCTGTTTTTCTTGCTTTCTCAGACAAGCCAAAAAAAAAAAAAAAAAAAAAAAAAGAGTTGAAACTCATAAAAATACCTCAAACATAACCTAGGAAAATGTGCAACATTCAGAACTTCCTGCAATCTCAGGAGAAAAAACCACAAAAAATGCCAAAACTGGAAAAACAAGAAGTGAAAAAATGTGACTTGAGGAAGATCCAAAGTTTGACAGATCAAAATCCAAGCTGGTTGAGCTTAACACTAACCACGCTGACACACCCCAGAGACAGAGCACATCCAGACTCATGAAAAAGTAACACATCCCTCCCGGCATGGGACTGCACCAGTGGTGCATCGGCTGCAATGACTGGCAGCTGCGTGTGTCAGGTCTCCAGCCAGGGAACAGCCAGACGCTAGACAGGATGCTTTCCTAGACAGGTGAGGATGCTTTCAGCAGGTGAACCATTTCATTGCCTCCAAATTCAAAGGGGATGCTGAAAACAGGGAGCCTTTGACCTCTGTTGTAATTAAAGCTCTGGCTGAGCGAAAACCAAGGAAGTGCAGTCTCCTGCCACAAAAGTGCCGTGTCACTAGATCATTAACTAGATCCCAAATCTGGTCAGGAAGAGAAAAAATTCTTTTTTTTTCTTTTTCATTTTTCTTCACAAATTACTTCCCAAGCTCTAGGCAATAACTGGACATTCCACACACTTCAGAAAAAGGGTTCCAGCAAATCACAAAGCTCAGCGTACCTGTACCACAAAGAAAACCAATTCTGAAAAAGAGCAAACCAATCTCAAAAATAAATGGGAAGATCTGGCTTTACCTTGCTGCTGCTGTACAAGAGTTTGATTTGAACAGATAAACCAGGAACATTTGGATGAAGGGGAAGTAACACAGGAATGTAGTATATGCCTCAAACCTGTAAGAAAGGAGTTAGGGGGATCAGGAACTCTCTTAATTTTCCTTCACTCATGAACAGTTTCAACTAAATCAGGAGTACTAAAACCTTTAGAACCCATTTTTCCCTATTCCAAGACAGAAAGTTGCGTGCTAAATTGCTATGGTCACTGCTACTCYTTCTGGCCAGGTAAAACCAAGTTTTCCCCTAGGGCAAAAACCCACAAAACTAAGACAACAAAATCAACTAACTGAAGGAATCCAGGTAGCAAGTGAAGACCCTGATCAGAAACTATTTTCTGGTCATGTTGAGAGGATACATTCAGATTATGTTCAAGATTCAAACACTATGGATGTCATAGTCCCTCAGAAGCACCTCCCACTGGTCCTGCATCCTAGGAGGCTTAAGCCATATGTTGGCTCCATATTTCTCTCACAGGAAGGTTGGTGTGAACCTAACATGCATGGCCCAGTCACTAAGGTCAATTCCACATCCTCCTTCTCCTCCCGTGCTTCAACACACTGAACTGGCCACAGTTCCTGCTGGCATCTGTACTGAGGAGCAGGACAGGGGCCTGGAGGTGCTTGTGGCCAGCACTGTGAGATGAACTTATCACATGTTTGCGGCTAACACTAGGAAACGAAATTCTGGAGAGAGATCTGATCAAACCTGTGGACGATGGCACCAAAATGTTTTGCAGAAATTTGCAACTATCAAAAGAGACACATCTTGCTTACTTAAATCCTGGTAACAGGGACGTGATTTTCTTGCTACAGCAGACTTTGTCAGCTGTTTTACAGTTTTCTGTTCCAGCTACTCTGCACACAGGAACAAGTTAGGCTGACTTGGAAGCAATCATAAAACGATCTCTTTATGGTATGGCTTAAAAAAAGAAAAAGTATAATAGCAGATATAATGATATAAAGTAGAAATTTGGAGAATTTCTTTTTAAATACTTACATTCTCAATCTCCTTAAATACTTCATGAAGATGAGAATGTTACAGAATGCTCAGCCTTTCACCATCAATACAGCTAGATCTCATGTCTTGGAGATTAGTATAATGGATGATGTACTGATTTTCTGTCTCAGAAATACCCAAGATCCTCTTAATAGAAACAAAAAGTGACTAAAGCATTAGGCAAAGATTCTTAATGTTTCTAAGTTGCTACAGGAAAGGTTCTTGCATGGATTAAACAACTGGCCAGATAGGAATATTGAGAGGAGGAAAAAATCTGCCGGTACACACATTCCTTTTACGTGGTATGCAAATATCCCTACACGACAAGCCTTGCGTTCTTGGCCAAAAAAAAACAAAACCTGAAGAGTTCGACTTCATAGCAGTTGAGACAGGTCTTCAAACTTATTTCCATAGCATCTCCTCTACCAGCCATTGGTGGGGCAAGAAAAACCTCCAAGTACCTTAGTTTCAGAAAAAAAATACATCATTTCCTACTTTCCTACAATGCCTTATTCTTTGTATTTGTCCTGGTTCCGGCTGGGACAGAGTTAACTCTCTTCCCAGTAGCTGGAGGGGGTGCTGTGTTTGGGGTGTGGTAATGAAAGTAACGTTGATGGCCCAGTGATGCTTTGGTTGTTGCTGGGTGGTGCTTGCACCAGGACTTTTCAGCCTCCCATGCTCTGCCAGGTGCAGGGGGAGCTGCAGGGGAGCATAGCCGGGGTGGTTGACCCAGCTGGCCAATGGGGTATTCTATACCATATGACATCATGCTCAGTATAAAATTGGGGGGGGGGAAGTCGGGTGTAGGGGGAGCGGGTTTCTGGGGGGTTCGGCGTTCATCTTGCGCCGTTTGTTAGGAACACGTGGGGAGTAAGCAGTTGCATTCTGTATCGCCTGCTTTGTACATTCTGTTATTCTTGTTGTTATCATTGTTGTTATTACTGTTCTACTTTGTTTTATTAAACTGTTTTTATCTCAGCCTGCGGGTTTTCCGTCGTGTGCCTTCCCGATTCTCTCCCCCATCCTACCGGAGCAGGAGGGTGAGCGAGCTGCGGCGTGGTGTTTAGTTGCTGGCTGGGGTTAAACCACGACAGTATTGAAGCTACCAAATCGTCAAAGGCTGCTATGCCGCAGTTACAGAACAGATCTGTTGTTTTGCCACAGTTTTCCATTCTTTATGTGCACGGAAGAGAAAGATGATTTTCCTGGTAAAATAGCAGAAGAGGATTTCTCTTTCTGGATTGCCAATCAACAACAAAAGTGTGCAGTCAGCTTTGTGGTGATCTCTGAAACAGTAAAAAGCAGCATTTTTTCATCATGCCCTGACATTTTCCTGTTCACAGATGTGAAACTAGTGTTTTCTACTGATATTAAAAGCAAACATATTAAAGTTGTACTCAATAAATGTAATAAAACAGAAAAGTCATGTACAATGCTAGCAAATAAAAGATATTTACATTGTAATTTCACTTTCTGTCATCTTCTGTAACAAGTAAATAATAACAAACTTGCATTAAGATCTCCTGTCAGGGAAGAATGCCAATTTTTGTCTTTAAACATTTGCACTTCAATTCTTGCCTACCTGTTCTTTTCAGATCTGTTGCTCAAGCACTCAACACTTTACGTGTTTCCTCCATTATCTATCTGTTCAACCAAGATTATATACATCAATTGGGAGATGATAAATGGAGCATGAAGACAGGTCTCATTACTATGAAAATCCCCTCCTACAGGTAGTGAGCAAATGAGAAAATCTCACAGAGGGATGACAAACTTAATTTACTCTGCATGTCCCATTCTGTCCAACAGGATGATTCACTGGGTATCTCTGATCCGTGAGCTATGGCATAGGTGAATTCAGAAAGAGAACRTACAAATCCAAGCAGGTGTACTCTCCGGTTTTAACAAGTTCTCTTCGTTTTTCATAGGTCACATGCTTCTTTTACACCAAGAAGCCAGCAATACTTCGCCATTTATTTATTTAAGGTAACGTAAGAAATGGGTGTATCAAACTAAAAACCCGATGGAAATATATTCGCAAAGGGCATAGTATTTTTTGCCTTACATCCCTGAGGATGCAATTGAACTGTTCTCTCCCATAAAAGCATTTGAAGTCATTGGACAAAATCCAATGCCTTAGTCATGCTAAGAGGCAGCAGCCAACAGCCTGCATRTATTGGCTGGTCAGTTGCTGGCTACAGAATTCAAATGTGGCTAAAATTGATGCTACCACCTGAACCGTCAGAGGAAGAGGGCGAGGGAGAAGGAGAGAGGGGAGAGCGGTAAAGAGATTTTTTCATCATGCCCTGACATTTTCCTGTTCACGGATGTGAAACCAGTGTTTCACTGGTTTCCCTTCAAAAGACAAACCCATAGAAAAGTAAGACTTTGTTAGATCTGTTTCTCATGGAACGAATATTTTTACTGAGGGAGGACAAAAAATGGTTTGGTTGTAGGTACGCCGCTGCAATACAACTGTATGCAGATTGCTATTAAGACTCTGTGAACACATAGAAATAAGTGTATCATGAGGCAAAATGGAAATATACAGCACAGCAGCTGCTCTGTAAGTAACTCCTTGTATAGATGAACACTGAATTTGAAAGACCCCATCACACAGGCCTACTTGCTATTCTGTGGCTCCAGGTGTTTAACTATCAGTTACAGCATGATTCTCCGTGAATACAGAGGAAGAGATGTAGTGCCTCGGATGAAGAACCCGTTCAGTCCAACGTCCTGCTTCCATGACAGGCCACAGGGAAACATCAAGGGAAGAGTGAAAACAAGGCAAATATACAATACCTCCCCTGCAACACTCCTGCAGCCTCCAACTGCTTTCAGCTCTGGGGATTTCCTGATTCTGAGGGGGTGTTTGTTCACTAACTCTCAACACAGCCCTCTTCCAAATACTTGGACAATCTCCCCTGCACCCCAGAGAAACACCCTGTACCCAGCATGCCATTCAGAAAGGCACTGCACACATCCACCCCCATGTCACTGTGTGAAGAACCATCTCCTCTTGTTTGTTTAAAGCCTGGCTCCCGCTACCGCAAATCTGATGGTTTGTACTCAAAAGTCAATTGCCGTCCACCCTCTCCAAGTTACTTAGGATGTGACAGGCCTCAGGCATATCCTCCCTAAGTAATTTCTTCTGAGTGAAAACTCCGAGCCTACTCAATTGTTCCTTTCAAGGGACACGAAGCCAGACAGCTGAGCATCCTTGTTATCCTTTTCCAGTTCTAGTACTTCCTTTCTAAGAAGCAAGAAACACAACTGGGCACAGTGCTCATGGTGCGAGCTCGCCACAGATTTGTGGAGTGCCATAAATATGTTCCCTGTTTTGTTCTCCGTCCCTTTCCTTAAAATGTGCCTTGCTTCTCCAAACACCAAGCTGGTGTTTATGCAGGTCACACATACTAAAAGTCTCACTCCTGAGTGGCAGCAACCAATTCAGGTATTGCTATCGTTTATGTAAAGTCAGGACTGGGTTTCCGCACATACATCATCTTGCATTTATCTATCCTGCATTTAATTTACTTTTTTACTGCCTAGTCACCCACAATTCTTTACAGATGACCCTCACCCCCACCAACTTAAAGAAGTTTTGTATAGTCAGCAAACATTCTTATCTTGCTGCTCACCCTTTTCTTCACGCGAGTGATGAGTTGACAAGCCCTGCTTAGCTGCCTCCTTGCACTCAACTACTCGCTGATGCTGTTCTCTGTGGCTATGAAATAATGCATGTCTACACTTGCCAATTAATGACAGCTACTTTTTAATACATGGCTACCAGCAGCCAAGCATTATCAAGTATTACTTGGCATACAGCACCTGAAGAAGTATCTAAAACACAGATACCATTATGATTAACTCATGCACACCCATTAAGCCATGTGTGTTTAACATCAAACATGAGTATTATTGCATGACCAGAGGAGTGCATACGAGATACTTTGTAACCCCTTACTAATGCATAACTGTTATTTTTATTACCTTCTCATGACCGTGAAAATTAGGAGCACTGTATTTGATTCATTCTGGTCGCAAGCAGAGCTGGGGAGAGTATTCTGCTGTGATTGCTCAGTCAGACTGACCCTGCGAAAAAGAAAAAATACCTCTAGTTTATATTTCTAAAACAGTTTCACTTAATAAAGCACTAGCTGCATTGCACGGATAGTTGCGGCCTACAGCCAGTTTTGTCTGAGTGCCTCGCCTGAATTTGCTTTTGTTTATATCTTCTGATTTCCTTTTAATCCTAATTCCAGTTTGGTTGCATAATAACAATGTCCTTCTGCCCTTACAACCCTTACACAGGGTCCCAAACTTGACTTCACTTTAAGGCAGTTTTGGTTTGTGAATGATGCAGAACTATTTGTTAACCCCCAAGCACAACTCAAAAGTTCACTCTTCCCTGAATTTCTGCTCCTACTGAACAAGGGAGAAAAGAGTGACATCAGAATAAAATACGGAATCCAAACATATGTGTGTTTGTTTTTCAAGCAAACAATTCCATTTCCAAGTCATCTAGTAAACACTTTGCTTCAAACTACTTTTATTTTACTTACTTGTAATATATTTATTCATCTCTTCGTAAGTCCACCGTCCGTCAGTCCAAAGGAGAGAGTAATGAGGTTGGAGAAATGTATGCCATACGGTACCATTCCGTAAGCTGCTTCCTGTAGGCCAGGATTACAATTTATATTTTCATCTATTAAATACCTTGTGTTATAGACCCTTCTCTATGACTGTGAAAGGCTTTTGGACATGTTCATTGCGGCACTTTTCCAACTTTCTACAAACACTGAAAAGCAATCTTGCTGAAAGTGGACAGTTAGTATGACTTGATTATTAATTTTTATGGAAGAGATTCTGTGATCTGTGACAAGAGAAGTGTTTTAATTGACGGGAGGAACTACCTATCACTCGTGCAAACATTTGAACCACTTAAAATGTCTTCATCTGCGTTTAAACACTAGATATACATATTTAAAAAAAAAAAAAATTCCCGGAAGCAGGATGTTCTTTTCACAGCGTTTACAGCACACTCTGCTGGCTGTTGTTGAAAGTTAATACCAAGCACAGACGACATGCTAAAAAGAAATAAAATGTTTTTTCGGCACAGCAGAAACACCGTCTTCGCAGGTAATTACCGTGGGTGGTTAGGACTGGAACGGAGAGGCACTAGGGATATATTCTGAGGGCAGCAGGGAAGGGTCGGCAGGAAATTAATTTACTTTCATGGCAGAGAGAGACCTTTGGAAGAGAAAATCTTTCTGTGCTGTAAGGTCATACCAAGTCGGCGTGGAGGCAGGGAGCAGAGATCTGTACCAATGTCTTCACTTCCGTTCCTTCAAGGACAGGGCAGGCACTGCCTGACGGACAAGCGGGGATCACTGGCTACTCAGAATTAAGCTGGCTTTATATGAAAGTGGCTTAGAGCCACATTTGCATGACAAAGCCATTTACGTGTATCTCATCAATAAGGAAGGCTACAGGCTCCATTTGTTCTCCCTCTGCTCTTCGCGCGGATCACACGCAACCAGCGAAGGTAGTGAGGGGGCTTTGGGACGAAAGCTCCCGGTCCCGGTGGCGAGCAGGGTTTGGATCGCCCCGGGCTGCCAGGAGCCACGGCACTAGCCAACAGTCTTTCTTGGGAAAGCAAACGTGGCGGAAGCCGTTTGGCGGGCTGCCTGCGGCGGGCCCACCGAGGTGGGGTAGGGCAGACTGCCCCCCGCCGCGGGCAGCAGCCGCGGGACCTCCCCTGCAGCAGCACAACCGTGCCCGCCTCAGGAGGAAGAGGGGCCCGCGGCGCCCGCTCGGCGCCCCGGCCCGGCGGGCGGTGCCACCTCCATGTTGTAACATCACCCGGCGGGACCCCGGCCGCCCGCCCTCCCGCCCGCCCGCGGGTGCGGAAGCAGAGCCCGGCCCGCCCTTGGCGGACAAAAGGGGCATTCGCCGGGTGACGCTGCTCAGGAATTCCCGCCGAACGGGCGGTGCTTTTTTCCACAGGGTTGCTCAACTCTGAGGCGAGGGCTGCCGCAGAAAGCGCTCGAAACGGCACACGCGGCCCAGCGCGGAAATCGCAGGGTCATCGGCTCCCCTCCCCCCCCGCCCCGAGCGCCCCGGCCT
>JASVER010000187.1:924347-939121 GCA_030449065.1 Oceanodroma leucorhoa
TTTTTTTTTTTCTTTCTCCCCACCCTTCCTCCTAACGCCTTTTTCTGGATCTGCTCAATTTCTGGCGCGTTCGATTCTTTTCAGCATTAAAGCGGCTAGCAAATACGCGGTAATTAAAAATGAAGAATTTTAAGCCGCGGAAGTGGGACACAGTCAGTGCCCTTGGGTATAGCAGTTTTTTCCTTTCCCCGATAAACGTTATTTCCACCATTTCTTTCGGGAATTTGAATTTTTTAAGACCGAAATAAGCGTAAATCTGCGCGGCTTCGTCGGTTCTGGGAATTTTGAGGTTGATACCGTTTATGCCAAGATCAGAGCACTGCTGCAGTGCCAGCTTTTGTCGTTATAAAACGTACTGACGCCAAGTTGCTGATCGTTGGGTGGAGGATTTCGACATATTGGCTTGTGATATTCTCCCTCCAAAAAGCAAATGGAGAAGTAAGGATCCCAAAATAGATTCACTTTCTTTTCTGGGATTGTCTTTGTCTTGCTTTGTTCTCCTCTGAATCAGCTGCAGGGCTGCTGGTGCAGTGTATCTCTTTGTTAGAAATCACCACCAGATTTCATTAAGAGTGTAAACAACTAGCAGCCCTACTTTTTTTGAGGGGCTGATGTTTAACAATAAACTAAGTAGATCTGGGATGCCTTTGCACTAGCGGGTATTTTTGCTGTGTAATTCATAATGTCATTGTTTTAATAAAATGTCTATGTTCGGGAGTACTGCCTTAAATGATGAAATGTAATGTAAGAGCATGGCTATGTGAAGTACTGAGCATCCCTCTGTCGCTAGTAGGACTGAATTGGCATAAAATGTCGTCTGTGCTAGATTGAATCTGCTATAAATGCAAACGCAATTAAAAATGTATGGTGCTGCATGTCAACCATTAATCTTCTGTTTCAGGTATTGTTAATATTCTGCAGCATTATCTCACTTTCAGTTCATGAAACTGTATAAAAATGTTAATTCTCTGCTAGAATTGCAATGTTAGTGTTGAAAGACCCTTCCTTATAGCTGCATTACGTGAATCGATGTTTCTTGGTGTCACATGGAACATAAARCAGATGGCGATGACGCTGGAGGTGATCTACCCGGCGAGGATGCGGCCCGAAGTGATGGCCGGCACTGGGATGAGTCTGGGCTTGGAGCAGTGCTGAGAGGGCTTGGGGAGAGGATTGTAGTGGAGCTCCATCCCCATTCCACTCCTAGCAGCTCTCTGGCCATCCACCTCCATTTCTGCCGGCTGGAATGGACAAGAGCCTTGCCAACCGCCCCAGGCCGCTGTTGAGCTCGTTTAGGGAGAGGCAGGTGTGGCTGAGCTAGGAAAAAAACTGGAGCAGCGCTGAGAAGACGATGATGCCAGCGCGGCTCCTGTACTGCTTCCTGCTCTAGCCACCCTCTTCCAACTGCATCCCCTTCTCTGCTTCCTCCCGTTCTGCCTGCACGTCCGTCCTCTCTATGTCAGGGCGTACCTTGGAGGGCCAGAATGGAGGAAGCTGTAGGAGGGGATATGAAGCACTTTATGGGGAAATGCGGAGAATTTTTTTTTTTTTTAAACAATGGCTAAGTCGAAACAAATGTGTGCGTTTGAATGTTGAAATCCAACACTTTAAATACAGTGAGCCTTCCAGCAAGAACCGAAGTATACCAGCAGAGATGGGATTGCATGATAACGGGTTTGAATTTGTACTGTATCTTTCTGGAAAACTTCAATAGAGGAGTGAAACTAGTCTGTAATGAATACTATAAGAACTATAATGTAAATTTTAGTAAAATTGCTTGTAATACCAATTCCAGATGCTTGTTTTTAACGTGGTAGTTCCTTAAAAAAAAAAAAAAAATTTCTTTCCATTAGCACCTGTGCTAGAATTTGACTATCTCATCTGTGGAGACTGTGGCAAAGAATTCATGGATTCCTACCTTATGCAGCACTTTGATTGGGCAACATGTGATAATTGCAGGTATTACAAATAATCAGGAGAGGGAAGCTTTATTTTATGTAAAGATTKCTGGCTGTAATTTAGTTAATTACAATCATTCTGTTTAATTAAAAAGGCTGTCAGCAAAGAGACATTTTTCAGTAACTTAATACTTACTGGAAAAGTAAATGGAAGCTGAGTGAGAAGCTCTGTATTTTCCGTTATGGAAGTGGAGAACAGCAGCATTGTCTCGTGGGCCTGTCTTAGGGTAGGGGACATAAGTAGATTTTTACGTAACATTATGGAAACGTGATGTCTTGAGAGCAGTGAGTGTGTTTGTCAGCATGGAAATTAATGTCTGGTTGCAGACTAGAGCTATTCAAAAAACTGATAAAACACAGAATATCTGCTTTCTGAAGTAGAGTGGGGATTAGGAGAGTGTTTGCTGTTTTAGTGGATTAACCCAAGTTAAGTTAGTACTTTGGTCAGGGCGAGTGGGCTGGGAGCGTGGCAGCCAGAGGGCAGAACCCCCACGGGAGGTTGCTGGTTGACCTGCAGGGTAAGCAGGAGTTTGACCTTGAGCAGAAGGCAGTCTCTGCTCTCTCTTATCTTCAATGCAGAGAATGCTCCAAAAGCAATCAAGATAACCAGGGTAATGAAACTAACTCTGAAGCAGCCAACCACACATAAGTGCAAGAATGAATGGGTGAAAGGGGGGGGGGGGGGGAAGCTCACAGCTAGGAGTTTGTTCTGAGAGCTTCCCTGCTTACTATAGGCAGGGTGGGGGGTGTGCACGTGGTGTTGGCGGTCCACAGTAATCCGAGACAAAAGTGCTGTCTCGGAGGTAAGATGGTGGAGAAAGGATTTTAAGGAGAGGGCTCAGGGCCTTAGGAGTGGCTTGCTTTAGGAGTAAGTAGCTCTTGTAGCTGGACGTTTAGAGATTCCTTGTTGCATTAGCTTTTGCTGTGAACTTTGGATTCTAGTAAAGCTGCATTTACAGCAGTACTTCCTTGATGACTGTTGCTGGCACTTACTGTTTGGCAGATTGTTCCAGCTCAAGCAGTTCACTGAGTTGCACTTCAGTCAGGATTGCGTAATTTTTCATTAACTCATAAATGCTGCTGTGGTTACACAGTTTTTCGTTACCTGTCTGGTACAAGTTACAATCTTTTAAGGTCTTTATTTTACGGTTCCTCTGCCTRTGGTCTTGCATTTAGAAACAAGTGGTCTGTCTGTTGCTAATCTGTTTCTGGGATCTAGAAGCATATGGAGTGTGTGTATTCTCAGGTGATCTGACCTGTCTCACATTACACATTCTTTGTCTCTTGCCCATGTGTCAGGCTTGTACTTTTGTCCTCTTCAATTGCGTCTGGGTTAGGTGAATACCTAAAATTACTTATATTCCTTTTAAGTTTCAGTTGCTCCCGCTTGTGAGAAAATGGAAGAAAAGCCCTTCCAGAAAAACAGGCTTCTCAGCCTGTGTTTGCTCAAATGGGAGAATTTTTACACTTAATTTCAGTAAACCTGTCCTGGAGTTTAGCTAGATTGTTGGAATCCAAAGTTACTTGCATACATAAAAACTGAGAGGATGAGGGAGGGCTGCTTGTATTTCAGGAATGTTAGAAGTGATGGGGACTTGGATGTTAATAATGTGGTTTTCAGGTGTAGCTTTCTCATCATTATTTTACATCTTCCAGAGATGCTGAAGATAAACATAAGCTTATAACAAGGACAGAAGCAAAAGAAGAGTATCTTCTTAAAGACTGTGACTTAGACAAGAGGGAACCAGTGCTCAGATTCATTGTGAAGAAAAACCCTCATAATTCACGGTGGGGTGACATGAAACTTTATTTAAAACTACAGGTATAGAAACTGTTAGCATATTTTAGACCTCTTTTTACCTTCGTACAACTTTGGTAGCCAAAATGGTGTCACTTCAGTTCCGATTTCTGAATGATTTTGTCAAAGCTAAGTGTATATTATGCGTAACTTGTGTAAATTCTCTGTATAGTTAAAATAAGGATCTGTGGTCCAAATCAATGAAAATGTCTGCATTTGAGAGCATTGTAAAGATGTTCATGGACCACAACCTTAGAGGTTTGCACAGTTACGGGTCATGAAGTGCATGGCCTCTCAGTGCTGCTCTGAAGTGGGTGGGGCAGTGGCTGCTGTGTGTGGCCCTTTGTAGCTGTGGCCTCGTGTTCTGCCCTCACAGGCAGCAGGAAAGGCAAATAGGTTTTCCAGGGCACTTGTCGTTTCTTGTTTGCTACTTTTGTAGGAATGCTGCCGCTTTAGTGGAATATGCACAAAATTGGAGCTGGGTTTGACTTTGCTGAGTGAGTTACATCTAGCTGATAGTAAAAATCACTGTTGCCTCTTACTGTGAAAGGAGTGTTTGCGGGTCAAGAGCAAAGAGGCAGATGGGAGGCAGAGGCAGGATTGGGTTGCCTTGTGTATGTGTAGGGAAAAAATTAAATTTGTGAGTTAGAAGTTTATTGMTTCAGGGGAAAAAGAATCACATTTATGTCCATCCTGTAGGTAATCAAGCGTTCTCTTGAAGTCTGGGGTAGTGAAGAATCACTGCAAGAAGCAAAGGAACTCCGCCGTGACAGCAGAGAGAAGATGAAACAGAAGAAGTTTGATAGGAAAGTTAAAGGTAAAGGGTTAAACTTATGTACTGCAGTACCTGTAGGGAAGTACAGTTGAGTTTGAATTTGTTTCTGCATCTGATTAAAGTATTTAGAAAATCCTCAGTGTGGCAAAATGGAGGCTTTCAAGAGCTGTCTGGGTAAGCCCGGAGCAGTCTGGTCTGACCTCATGGCTCACTATTTTGGGCAGAGGGTTGGACCGGAGATCTGAGGTCCCTTCCAACTTGAATCACCCTGTTGTCCTATGGACATGATGTGAGCAACAGAAATCAGTTATGGCAGTTCATTATGGCGTGTTTTAGATTTTTTGATGTGACCCAGCATGTGCCATGGATTGTTCCTGTTACTTTCACGGACTTGCTAAGAAAGTGGATTTTTGTGGCAGTGGGTCATAATTCTGCCATACATACGCCTTCAGGTGGGGTAACTGTAAATGAAGGTAGAAAATGCCTTTTCCCACTGTTCACAGTATTCCCAGCTGCTGGTTTTACTGCTTGTTATCCTTAGTTTTTCCTGATAAATTGGTATTTAGGAGGGTATTCAATGAGTAGAACTTCTGGCAAATACTTTTGGTGCAGACACGCTGGTAATTTAAAGGAAGTCTGCATGTCTGTTTCTTTGCCAGCGCTGTGGCTTGCCATGATGTCTGTGCTGCCCATGGCATCCGAGCTTCACGTTGGGTAGGCATTCGCGGAGGCAGAAAGCTCAAGCTGGCTGTACTGGTATTGTCCGGAGGAGGCAGAACGTGAGACGTTGTCTTGACCATGGGTGTTCAGCGCACAGAAGGACTGGCAGCAGGCTGTAGCCGAGATGCCAGAGTTCAGTGCAAGCACAGGCCTTAACGTGACGAAGTTTGCAGCCTCAAAACGTGCCTGCGTTTTGCTGTTTGGTATGCTTGCCACCCACTTGCAACATCCGGGTAATACCGYGGGCTCCGCTGCCAGCCTGTGCTCTCTTGAAAACCCGCTGGCTTTACTGCGGCTGCTGCACAGGCAGCTCACGTTATTGGGCATAAAGCTTAGAGAATGCCAAGTCATTTGGGAGGCTTTCTGTGACCTGAATGAAAAGTACTCCTTGGTTGTGTAAAACAATGAGGTGTTTTATAAAAACTTCTCCTCTGCATTCCACCTACCCCTTTTAGATACCTTTGAATGGCTTTGTGTAAAAAGGCAGTGGGCAACGCATGCTTAGTCCAGATAGAAAACCTTCTCCTGTGAGATCCCATGTCAGTAGTTCTTATCCTTTAAATTATGCAAACGAGGCGAAGATTGCAAGGCAAGTCAAAGCTTGCTCTTGCCGCAGCCGGTTCTCGCCCAACACTTGTGGAAGACGGGCAACAAGCAGATTGTTATCTGTAGTCCTCAGAAAGGTGGTTAGCTTTAGTTTCATTAACCATTATTTAAGATTCATTAAAATCTTAACATTTTCTTACGTTTCTCATCAGAACTCCGCCGTGCCATGAGGAGTAGTTTGTGGAAGAAAGAAACTAGTATCCATGAACATGACTATGGACCAGAAGAAAACATTGATGAAGACACATATAAAAAGACCTGTACTGTATGTGGCCATGAATTAACTTATGAGAAGATGTAGTGTTAATATGTTTTTTTTTATTTCATTATCTTTTTAATGGTATTTTGTATTAAAGTCAAATAAATGCTAATTATGAACAAGCTGTTGTCAAATTCTATGAAGAATGATGTTCCTCGGTTGTAAGAAGCTCTGTACRGAACAATAAGCTTTGGCTTTTAAGCTAGATCTTAGGGTAGTATATAACACATTTTTAACAGTTCAACAAATTGGTGCCTTGTAGGCTGAAAGGTAAGTTGGTATCCTTCTACTTGAGATGCCGATGAAATGAAGGTGAGCTTCCCACTACTCGTTTGATTCCCTTAGAGGAGGAAGGCTCTGTATTTTGTCCTGACTTGTCTGGTCGTGGGCGGGCAGAGGGCAGCTGGCTGATAAAGCACCTCCTCTGGTGGTTGGAGTCCCTGTCAGGAGGCAGGTTCTCCTGCCTGGATTTTGGAGACTTGACTCCATTAAAGGAGAATTCTTACTGGGAAAGGAGCCTGCTCTCTCAACAGGAAAGCCACGTGCTCCTGGGGAGGGTCTGGCACCTGTGCCATGTTTCACGGAGGAGCGTCCTTAAGTGTATGTGCTACGGCTTTTTTCCCCAAGTTTTGGACCAGAGACCAAGGGGACCCTTACCACACAACTCTACCCTTTTCATTCACAAATTTCTGACATGCCTCTCCTTGGGGGAGGGGGGAAAGTTGCATTCCGCGGTAGATCTCTCAGTGCATCCGGATGACGTTTGCTTTCAGTGGAGGCTGGATTTACTTTCAAGTTCAGATTTCAAATCTTCGGTCCTTACAGCTGTTGTGGAAATGGCTGAAGAGAAGGAACGTGCTGCAGGCAGCGGCTCTGCATTTGTTCGCCTTTGTAAATAGGGCAGATCCCGGTAAAGTCTCTGGAGACTTCTTAGGGGAGCCTGGGCCACTGTGGTTGTGCAGGAGGAGAGGGGTCTTGGGGGCAGATGATGGTTCCCCCAACAGGCCTCCACTCCTCTCCCGCAGCCCCCGTGACCTGCCTTCCCACCACCGAGGACTCGAGGCCCTGCAAGGCCTGGGAAAATGGCTCCTGGCAGAGCTTTTGGAGGTAATCTCCAGGCCATGGTTCCATGACCTGGTAGTGTCCTGGGTCCCAAAACTCCTCTCTGGGGCAGCTGGGGGGTGCGCACTGGCCGCCGAATCATTTACCCATGGGCAGACTGCAGCAGCTGCCCTTCAGCAAACGCTGCCGGCCCACCCCTGCCTCACCTCCTGCAGCAGCACCGCCCCAGAGACCGGAGGTGGCAAGGGAGAGGGAGCATTTCCACACCAGCACCCTCCTGGCGCCCAGCAGCACGCACGCTCACCTCGCGTGGCTGCACGGGGGGGGGAAAGAGTGTTAGACCAGCCTGCAGCACAAGGAGGTGCAGGCTCATGTGTTAGTCGGGGTACCCGCAACAGCGCAGGGGAAACAAAACTGCTCCAAACCCGACTGCGTTTAACACCAGCGCAACCCTGCCATGACTGCTTCGCTTCGGTGGCCCCCAAAATAGGTCAGACAAACACTCCCAGTAGTAACCTGCTTCACCTTCATTTATTTTTGTCTTTAATTGTGCATTTTTTCCAACCACATCACATTTCTACAGCATCTTTATCCGCCACCTCACGCTTCAGCAGTTCCAAGTTTCTCCAGTTAGCTCCTGGTGTCTCTATGCAAGCGTCTCGTTCTCTCTCCTGCAGACCCAACCAGTTTCCCAGTCAGGTCAGGTGTATGCCACCTCCAAAGAGGGGAAGGAAGGTTTCCAGCAGACGCCAGATGTGTAATCAAAGCCCACGCTCACCACGGAAGTCAAATAAATTTTGAAAGACATAAATYGTAAGATTATGCTCAGGCATTTGCAACTGGATCCCCAGCACCCGTATTTGTCAAGGCTCAGAGGAAGTTACAGGTTTGCAAGTTTTAACTGCACTATCAGTTTTACAGAAGTCACATTTATAGTCAGAACCCCACCATTAGTTAATATCAGAACTCTGATATTGATCCGAGCCAGTGAAAAAACTATTAAACCCCAAATAAAACCTCAACATGTTTCTTTAAAAAAAAAMCCCACAACTATTTGATTACTTAAGAACATTAACAGAGAAAGATTCGAAACAGAAGTCTGTGCATAACTGACAAAACCCTTGCATAAAGCAAATTTACAACAATTAACAGTATACCCTGAAAGAATGGCGGGATCAGTCAAATCAGAAAGGGTAAGCAGAGAAAGCAAAAGTAACAGATCTAAGTCTACGAGCATATATCAGATTGTTACAGGCCACACACAAAATTATGCCAACACTCAAAGTAGAAAGTTCCATTTTTTACCCTCCTTTCTTGATCAGGAGGTCAATTGGTCAGCGTGCAGATGAAATGCATTACTAGGTGTAATACTTGAAAAAATAATTTGTACAGGAAGAAAATTACTCAAAGCTCATCACTTTCTAAGCTTAAACTGAATAGCACTGGGTATGAAATTCTTTAAACATTCATCTGCAAAAGGAAGAGATCATAAACAGCTTGGAAACACACTGACAGACCTGAGCACCTAAGGCAGCATCTTTGCCGTTCATCACCGCTTACTCTAATACAGAACACTCTGGTTTGGTGTTTGTGTACGTAATGTTATTTGCATAACTCAAAACTAAGGCTACTCTATTTTCGGGTTGTGTTTTCCCAGTTTAAGTCTCCTGTGAGATACCACTTAATTTAGCATTAAAATGCTTTCTGAAGACATGGGAGCCACGTGCTGTTGTCACATTTTAAAGCAAGGGAAGGGTAGCAGATGCAGCCACCGCAAAGCAGTTGTTACTAAGCCAGATGAGGTGAGGGCACTTGGTTCACCCACCGCCACTACCAGAAAGATTTCTGGCATCACTGCRGGCCTGCAGGTCCAGCCCAGCGCAAGCTCGGCAGCCCGACAAGTTACAGGCTGAAATAAAGGAACAAGCTGAACACTGCCCTGCCCTCTCCCCGGCCTCTGGGGCTGGAGCTCCCAACACCCAGGGAAGGCTTGCACTACGGAAATCAAAGGTTTCCCCCCCTCCAGCTCGTGCTTACTGTCTCTATTTACCAGTGACGACTGCTGCCAGGAGCAGTTCATGATTCTTCGACCACGCTGCAAAAAGGATTGCATTTTTCAGAAGTTGTCCATGAAGTTCCTCTACCGATTGTTTATAGCTACCGTAATAAGACACTAGACAATACATTAAAAAAAACATATTTCAATTGTATTACAACCATGTTCTTTCAAACTGTGAAAATCTAGCTTGCTTGGTAATAAACAAATCCATATGCTCTATACTACTTTGAAAGCTTAACTCAAGTGTTTCACATGCCCAAAGTTAAGACACTTTTCCCATGCCATGGTAACTAGAGAGCTTACCACACTGTTCACTGAGAAGGTGCATTCCCTTTCATACTCACAAAACACTATGAACTGCTTCTCATTTCTGCAATTCCTTTGATTTACAGGTCAGGCAAAGGTAACAAATTCTATTTTTTGGCATTTTTTTGTTTGTCTTTTTGCCCGATTTTTATTTTTTTTATAAACAACAGAGAAGAAACAAAAATACTATTGTGAAGTCAAGAGTCAAATCAAATTAAAAGACAGTGAAAAGAATTAATACTTCATGACTATCCCCTATCAGTCATATGTTGTAAGGCTTATGATGCTTACACAGTTTGCTGTTGGTTAGAGTACTGTATTATTTTATACAGGAGCACATGAAAGCCAGTTTTAGTCAAAAATTTCTTCCATCCCCATGTCAAGTTTTCCCATTAAAAAAGAAAAAATCGAATTCATTAAAGTCCTGCAGACAAGACTCTGCCCATGAATAATCCTCAGGCCTGCAGAGCACAGAACTGCTGAAACACAGCCAGTATGTGGTGGTCCAGTTCAGCTGTAAACAGGAGGTTCTCTAGGGTCACCATGTACTGCTGGATTATCTGGTGATGCTGGAAGATAAAAAACAAAAACAAAGCACAAACCTCATTTATCTTTATGTAAGAACAGGCAGAGAAGTCAAGACATGTAAGAATCACAGGTCAAATGTTTTAATCAAAATTGTTAAGCACGCCTCATTTCCACAACACAGTAGCCACTGACAAGAAAAGCATAATGCAGAGCCTCTACTGATTGCAAGAAGAAAGCACGTGCTGAAATCCTGTCTTGAGAAGCTACCGTGCTCCCTGTAGCTCTTCCCTCCTGGACCCTGAATTGTGTGCAGGATACCATGCAACTGCAGAGATATCCTAGGAGAATCATGATATTTGCTTTCCTCTAAAGCCACATCTACTACCAGGGCAGGGTTTAGCCCAGGGGAGAATTATGCTACCACTCCCATTCTTCAACATATCTTCTGCTTGCACAGGTATAATTTTGTGTTACTATCACTTTCATCCAGCCACCTGTGCTTGTTACCTGATTTAATACAGAGCCAAGAATTCGAAAGTGATTTTACTAGATATTTATGCATCTTATTAAAAGGAATTCTGCAGTATCTTAATCCCCTTATTTAAAAGACATCTATTTTAGCGTTCTCGTTTAGCAACTTTGCCCTTACTATAAACACACTGTTAAGAGGAGCTCAGCGAAATTCATAATCACATCTCGGTACCTTTTTGCAGTATGCTCACAGTGTGGGAATTAATCAAGGACCAGTCACTCCACCACTCTGGCAGAGATGTGGCCAGAGCCAGAGTATGACCTAGCCCCACACGAGCCTTCCGAGGAGACGTGCTGCTGCCACCTGCCGCTACTTCCATGGAGTGCTCAGCTCTCCCGCCACAAAGCCCATCTACCCGGCATGTCCCTGCCCACAGCCTGCCAAACTGAGAAGTGAAACGCACCTGTAGGAAGATCTGCTGCAACCTCTCTATACAGCTCTTGTACCAAGGTGTAAATACATCAATTCCACCAGTTTCACAGCGCACTAAGTGCTCAGTTAACAACATAATGAAACGCTGCAGGAGAGGAAAAAAAAAATACTTATTCAGTCTCATCAAATGAAAGCAGGATCCTAACCTCAGGAGACAGGATCTGGGGGACAGAAGCTTTGAACAGTAATGTGAGAATAATTATTTTGTTTGGCAAACACTGAATTTAGTGAGCAAATAAAATCCAGTTACCTTCTGGTTGTTCAGGAAACTGTACACTAGCAGAACTCCTCTGTTCTTGATAACTCGAAACTGAACAGATCCTGCTCAGAAGCGGTCTTTGCAGGGGGATGTTCTGGATTGACTCTAACCCACAGTAAACCCATCAACCCCTTCCCATATTCTTATTCCAAGAAGATGCCTGAGATACAAGCAACACTGAAAGCTTATAAATCCAGAAACTTTAAAACCTGAAAGTGAGGGAAGTCTTTGCCCATCATTACCTGGAATATAACAAGGAAGAGATTCTTTTGCTCGCTCTGGGCTGACTCTACTTTCTCCTGCAAGCGCTCTATCTGCTCTTCCAGCGGTCCGTCTTCCCGATCGCTGCTTCGGTCGTCATCGTCATCATCATCATCACTGTCTCGCTGTAAGTGACAACAACACAAGACTAACTAGCAACCTGGCTACCTGTGGATACTGTCAATGCCCTCTGGTTCCACATGTGAAAAAGTCTGCAGAGCAACTGAAGAGCAGCAACTGAAGCTGCTCTGTAGCTTGGTAAGTATTGTATTTTGAAGGACATTTACTTTGAATATAATTCAGGAAAGAAATTTGGAAGGAAAAATGACAATATGGGAAAGCCCTGAAAAAAAATAATCAAGGTTTCAGAGATTAAAGATTTGGTAGTCTTTTATTTAGCAGAAACACAATAAAAGGTAATACCCCTGCTGATTTTATCATTACCCAATAATGAACAGCTTTTTAAAAAAAAATCCAGCATAGGTTTTTTAAATTGTGTCCACTTCAGCAGGGCAGGTAATTCATTCAATGAACAGTTCTGAAATCTCACGGCTCAAAAAACTAAAGCACTTTTTTGCAAGAACTTGGATGAATCTGGCTGGTTAGCACAAAAGGAAGACTAGAGACTCTAGCCCATGGTGTTAAAGTGGGGGGACTCCCTATATTCATGATCAAAAGGGATGCTCTCAGACTAGAAAGGGTCAGCATGGAAACCAAGCCACTAGGTAGGAACATGGCATGTTCTCATTGCCTCAAAACCAAAACAAAGTAACACGACGACAACAACAAACACAAAATACCTGTAAGTACCAGACYTGGGAGCTCAGGTAATGAAGTCTTACACAAGACTACAAAGGATATAGGAGGAAAGGCAGAATCTGATGGATTATGGTATATTCAAATACAGATATTGCTTCAGCCTCATAGGATTGTTTCTGTGCAAAAATACCCATAAATTAACAGCTCAAAACTTCAAATACCTGTAAAAGGAGCATGTGCAACTTGTGACGAATATAGGGCCATGTGTTAACTGACCTACTGCACAGCAAATGAAACTCACAATCAGAAGATAGTTACAGGTCCGAACCAGAGTAAAAAAATAAAACCAACTTACCAGAGCAAATGAGAATTTAATTTTATTCTCTCTATAGGAACTTGCTTTTTCCCCATCTACGGAGGTTTCCTGAACTCAAAACGCTAAAGGACCAATAGGACTTAAGAGAAACCATGTAAGCCTTAGACTCATTCCGTAGTAAGGCAATCCACTTCATGCTGGGGACATCAAAACTTGACGGCTTACTTTCTCTAAAAGGAACGGTCACGCAGCAGAGCAACAGCCTGCAGAACTACTCGCTGCTGCATACAAATGTTTCTTCCTGGCACAATACTCATTTAAAGTACTCAGTAATAAAGAGCTGCAGCAAGAGACAAGTACAGAAATGAAAATGCTGGTATATTTGTTTAGAGATGCCAGAGAAGCTCTTTGCCTCGCAATAAGATCAATGACTGCATCTGGTCTTCAATAATCACAGGCATTTATTAACTGCTGATCAATGTAGATCGAGGATGCAAGCAACTAGGATGGCTGTTGCTGGGAGTGAAGGAAACAAGATGAAGGGGCTGGGATGAACTGACACTGGCAAACTGAGGTATTAGTGATCTCTCAACAGAAACTTCTGGAAAAATGACTGACGTGCACGTTTCTTCAAAAAACCATCAGCAGCCTCTGTGCCATGTGCCAAATTCCGACATTAACTTCGTCCAAAGTTTTGGAGCTAGCTAAGGGTTTTATGGAGGTAATCATATTCACAGACTACATACAACCACAGAAATTCTCTCTTGCTCTCTGTAACTCTCAACACGTTTATAAACTGACTTCATTCTATCACAACTAAGTATTGCATTCAGCCAAGCTTTCCTGGGCATCATTTTTTGCAGTTGCCACAGAAGACAGTCTCTCACCCCATTTTACTGTCCCACTTGGGACAACAGAACACAAAAGCAGCTGCTTGCTCATCAGTTTGTTGTATATAGTAACCCAGATCATGCAAAGGTATTCAGAAAAATAAGCTGGAAGAAGGAAGTGTCAGATGCCAGTGTCAGAATCCAGCAGCATCCATCAGAAGAACAGTAACAGCCAACTTTTCAATAGCGAATAGCTGTTTCCGTGCACTTCTGCATGGAAGCCACAAGAGTACTCTTTAACAGAACTTACTGTAAATAATTTGTAACTGTTCTTATTGTTATCTAATAAGGTAATTGGAATCCATATTAGAAGACAAGTGGAAGGCATGCTCATATTAGAAGAGAAACTTGTGAGAGAGAGCTTGAACAGAGCAAATACATACGAATTCCCTTAAAGATTTTACTGAATTCTTAGGTTATAGCTACCATTAGAAGGTGGACTGAGAACATGCATCCACTTTTTGATGTCTTAGTACTACAGATGACCATATGTCTGCTAACATGCTTCCTGATGAACGTATTTATTCAGTCCTTCCCAAAACCAACCGTGCATCAGTCTGACAGCATGCAGGTTCGCATAACTTAGATTAACATAATTAAAAATCATAAACAAATTACTCACTCTTTTGTGCTGCCTGGCCAATCTTGCCTTAGCCTCCTCCAGTTCTTTGTGAATCTTCAGAACATGCTTATTCATCTTACGAATTGTGGAATGTAAGATCTCCCAGATATAAAACCTAGGAAAGACACAAAGCTCAAATCACTACATTACACACTACTCCAAGATAGAAAATGAAATGTAGCTTCTTACAGAAAAATGTATCTGGGGGAATTTAAACAACCTTAATATCATCTAAGACATCTACTAGAGTGAGCAAACACTGGGCATATAGGGAAGCATACCTGTAATGTAAGAAAGCTTAACAATAATTTCTTTCCTATTTGTTATGGTTTAACCCCAGCCAGCAACTGAACACCACGCAGCCGCTCGCTCGCTCCCCCTCTCCGGTAGGATGGGGGAGAGAATCGGGAAGGCACACGACGGAAAACCCGCAGGTTGAGATAAAAACAGTTTAATAATGGAAATAAAACAAAGTAGAACAGTAACAGCAACAATGATAACGACAATAACAGAATGTACAAAGCAGGCGATACAGAATGTACAAAGCAGGCAATGCACAATGCAACTGCTCACCCCCCAACGTGTTCCTAACAAACCGGAACCGCGCGACCAGAACCCCTTCCAGACCACCC
>JASVER010000187.1:944859-1061061 GCA_030449065.1 Oceanodroma leucorhoa
ATACCAAATACTCCCCAATACCAGTGTTTTAATAACAAATTAACCAGGCAAAACATCACTAATCACTGCAGAGCACAGCAGACTACAAAACCCAACCCCAATCTTTAGCATGTACAGCAAACACAAGAGCATGGTGCAGATCAAATAAATCAATATCGCGAACAGATGAATCAGTATTGTGACCAGCAGCTATTAACAGACATAAATTCCTTAATACGCTCTAATTGTTAATGTGTTGTCATCTCAACCTTTCCTGTCCCACATTGGGTGCCAAAAAGGACTGTTGTGGTTTAACCCCAGCCAGCAACTAAACACCACACAGCCACTCGCTCACCCTCTCCGGTAGGATGGGGGAGAGAATCGGGAAGGCACACGACGGAAAACCCGCAGGTTGAGATAAAAACAGTTTAAAAATGGAAATAAAACAGAGTAGAACAGTAACAGCAACAATGATAACAATGACAATAACAGAATGTACAAAGCAGGCGATACAGAATGTACAAAGCAGGCAATGCACAATGCAACTGCTCACCCCCCAACGTGTTCCTAACAAACCGGAACCGCGCGACCAGAACCCCTTCCAGACCACCCACCCCTCCCACCCCCCCCGTTTTATACTGAGCATGATGTCACATGGTATAGAATATCCCATTGGCCAGTTGGGTCAACCACCCCCCCAGCTGTGCACCCCTCCTCTCTCTCCTCCCCTCCCGCCCCCCAGCTCCCCCTGCACCTGGCAGAGCATGGGAGGCTGAATAGTCCTGCTGCAAGCACCACCCAGCAATAACCAAAGCATCAATGGGCCATCAACGTTCCTTTCATTACCAAACCCCAAACACAGCACCCCCTCCAGCTACTGGGAAGAAAGTTAACTCTGTCCCAGCCGGAACCAGGACACTATTTTTTGCAGTACACTTCCAATACAGCATTTTATTTCATACGCATACTGCAGGACTACCAACATCAAATTGGCTTCTCAGAGCAAACCCTTCTCCCATTCTCAATAAGCAATGTGTCAATGGTGGTACAAGTTACATACCTCCACCAAGACCAGGACCACACTAAGCTAGCAGTTTATATAATACACAGCAACAGACTTTGTCTAGAAATAGTTCCAGTGTTGTTCTGCTTTGGCAGGCTTTGAGACTACTCGCAAAATTACATTCTTGCACTGTCATGTAAACATTCATACCCCAACTCAGAAAGAAAAATGCTGAAGTACATATTTCATAGAAGGAGCAACAGCTTAACTGTACCTTTTTCTTCCACTACTCACTTTTCATAGATTAAACTATGTACTGGCTACTTAAAATAATAATTCAGAGACAAATAACAACCCAAGACAAATTCTTGTTACCTAGTAAAATCATGTGCAAGCTCTGAAGAGAAGATCCAGTTTGCTACTGCAGCACAGTCAACAATTTGTGTCCGAATCATCTTGTCCACAAGCACAGCAATCATCTACATTTTGTGAAAGACATGATAGTAATTCAAAATAAGAATGCTTGCACACACAATCTGTGTAAAGTATTCCAGCCTCAGATAAAACCAGACATGGTTTGGTGCAATTCTATGTTAGTGGTATTACTGGGTAATTCAAATACTTTAGGAAGCTGGGTAGTCTAGCCTAAAACTGTTCAAATTAGGGGAYCTCTATCAATTACATAAAGCATTCTGATTTTGTTTAACAACCTCTTCTACTTCTTATGAAAGTGATGTATCACTCTTCGTTAGCATACATACTTCCATACAAAAGCAAAGAACACAAGTATCATAGTTGGAAGCGAGGCCTTAGAGACACAAGTCCTAGTATTTGTCATCGAAGTACTCAAACCTGAGCATATATACCTGTCAGATCATCACAATGAAGGAGCTACTGTTAGCCTACTCTCCTTGAACTGCAACAGTCTTCAAACGTGACAGTAAGCTCTTCTCTACAGGACCTATTCATTTCAGGACAGAGCCAGCGCTGTGCAGTCTATGGAAGTGCTTACTTGCTACAGGCACTGCCAAGATTCTGGGGGGAGTTGCAAGCAATCTAGCAGGCAACTGCAGAGAGGAGTTACTGACTAAAGCAGTTGCAAGCTGTTCAGAAAAAAGGCTTATCTTAGTTACTCATGTGCTTGAATGCCACAGTATCTAAGAACCACAGCCTGCACTGTATTTATCCTTACAACCACCCATTGTCAAATAAGGAAGCATAACAAAGCTCCTTTTAAGGAAAGAAAATTAAAATAACCGAATGAATCATACAGAATACTCAGCACTCAACTTTCAAGTCCCAGGATAGCATCCTATGCTCTACTTGTCTTTCTGTATTGCCAGGAAGAATTTCTGATTACTGAGCCTGATCTTCCACGAAACACAGACCTAGGATTTTGGGAAAGCATTTCACCTCAATGTTAGAGTTTCTCTTTATGAAGTCACCACTGCAAACTTACTTATAGGTCCAGGGACTACTGACTCCTATTGCTAAATCACTATCTGCAGCATAGATCACTCATTAGCACTATATGCCTCATTACCACGAACACTGCTTATAGTCTGAACCAAATCAAAGGACGTTCCCATAGACATGGGAGTAAGGCGAGCAGCATGAAAACAGACTCTGGACAAGTGTCCTGCTGTCCAGGCACCATTTCTTCTGTGTGCCAGGGAGGTTGTGGACTCAGAAAAAAAAGTGCTTGACCAGAAGCAAAAGACTGAACTGCAATAAATGCAAGAGAGGAAAATTTAAGTTCCACGATCAATAAAACAGCAGACCTTCATAACTTTTGCACTTGGTATTTTTTAAAGCAATCTTGATTTATTCATAAAAACCTAACATGACTGTTTAGTCTGGGTTTGAAACCCCCATCTCAGTTTGGTCATGCTGCAATACAAAGGAACGAAGAGGAAGAGAATACGGGTATTAGACTGCAGTAATGTAATTTCTTCTGATCCAGTTAAATGGCAGTAAAAAGTAGGTCAGACTGTAATCATCACATTTTCAAGGTCAGTAATTTGGGTAGGAAGTTTAATATATTAAAAAAATCCTGCTTTTTGGATGTTTTTATTGTACTTAGAAGAGAGGTGACATCTTGCATAGGTATCTTCTAGGTGCTCAGTTTTTCCCCTAGGGAATGGACCACAGGTCCAGTAGCAGATGCAAGGATTACCCCTTGTTCTCAGTGGCATCGCTTCTGAAAGTCTGGCCTATGCAGCTGTGAGGCACAGTCCACTTCCAAGCACAATAAAGTGCAACACAAACATGCCAGTAAGGAATACAGGAAATAATTAATTCAGCAGGTAAATTCAGCTTGAGTTCCTTATCGATTTCTATTTACAGAATAATGACAGCTGAGGAAGAAAACAACTGCTGTGAAGAAACTGAACAGCTTAAACAACAGAGGCATTTTTCATAGGTCTTTTAGGGTGTTATTTCCTCTGGCTCAAGAATAAACATAATCATGGCACTGTCAGACTGATCTGTTCTGAACAGCCACTGACTGCAGCTCTACTCACTCTGCCCACGCACAACAGTGACTCCAACATGAGCTTTGTGGAATAACTGTATGGCTTTCACTAGCAACTGGGGAAAAAAAAAGCCCTAAAAACCCCCAGTTTTCCACCTTTCTAAGAATGCGGCCTGCTTTTGATGAGATCTACATCTTATTTCAATTTACGCATCTACACTGCTCCGAGTTTTCAACAGAAACATGATTTTAGCAAAAGTTATTCCCTTGTACAACAAACAGCGTAGTATGAATCTGAGTCAGTCTTTGCCCTCCCACAATGAACTCTGAGGAAGAAGTAGCCTCACTGATGGTACATATTTCACGTCCAGCCTTCATTTTAGGTACTAGTAACAACAGTAAATACAATTTGAACTTTCCTTCAAATAAGATGACAATAGACAAGTTATTTTTAAAGCATAATAAAGCAAACTAATGTTTTTTACCAAATATGACCTCTGTAAGTTGAAACTTGCAAAGATACTTGACATTGCAACCTCTTACCTGTGGATGATTCTTCCAAACCTCATATACAACCCTTAGAACGTGGAGTTTCCCCTCATCACTTTCAGCAAGCGTTTTGAAGACTTCATGAAACCTTTTAATAGATTTAAGTAGTCAGTGGAAGGGCTGAGATCAGGTCAAAAGAGCAGCAGAAACAAGGCAAGTGGTTTAGACTGGCCAAAAGAAAATCTTGTGACTTTCTGCAGCAATTCTTGAACAACTATTCTCTGGAAAATATAGCCATCCTGAACTAAAATAGGCTACAAAGACATGACAGTTCCTAAAAGCAACTTAAGTCTGAGTGGTGAACTTACTCCCTGAAGCTGGGCTACGTTTCTCATACTCTTAGAAGCGGAGGCATTTTCACGCTTCATGTGCTTATGTATACACAGCTGGAGCAAAATTTGCTGCCTTTTGAGCCTTTGACATTCCTCTTGATATGTGTTTCCATAACTTTAGACACTTATCCAATCTGCCTCTTTTTGAAGGAAATGCTGCTAAAAGCCTTTATGTTAGCAGAGTTACACTGACTGCTACACGGCATTCACAGCCCAGCTTATTGTAATATAACTATAAAGCATAAGAGGCTCTATTTGATCACATGGCTGCCACCATTGGTGTGCAGCAGTGAAAATATCATGGCTCTAAGTATTCATATCACCCTGCCTCTTGTACTACTGATTGCAGGTTACTACCTACAGCTTCTTATCAACATGGCCTCTATAAAGCTCCCAGGTGCATGTTTTTGTAACAACTTTATATATCTTTAAGGACAGATAGAAAAATAACTCATTAAGATGCATGTGACTACCTTTCAGGTATCAAGACCACTTAAGAGCAACTCCAAAGCACACAGGATTAAAAATTAGTTATTTTATCTCATTTTGCTAAAAAAGGTACAGTAAATTCTTTAAAAGTTAAAGCATATCTTTAGGGGATGCACTCTAAAATATTTTAGAATGGATTTTACTGCGCTTCGGTAGATAAAAAGTTTACAGCAGACTGCTTTGAAATTTCATGTTTTCTTCTTCTTTCTTCATTTTTTGTAGAGATATAACTGTTCTAGAGTCACAGTCATAGTACAAGATATTGTGGTGGGATCTACCCAGTCATTCAAATCTAAGGCGAAACCCTTGTTCCTCACCATAATCCGCAAATGAGTAATTCTAAAATGGAGTAATGTTCCAAACCTGTTGCATTTGTTTGATTTACATCACATGGCTGTAATGCACAAATTTCTGTTAATTCCATTCACATATATAACCTAGCATTTACACTACCATTCCTTCAGCAAGTAGTGTCGTTAGTTCTCCTAATCATACTGCATTGTGGAGCACCTGTAACACTGCTGAAGCTTGCAGTCCAGTTCTTTTATCGTGCATTACACTGTCAGAATTAAACAGTTCTGTAAGCCTCAAAATAATGCACGTATTACACTTACTTGGCCAGGGCACTGAAGGAGTGGCTGAAAGACTTTGCGGCTAGATGGAGCAGAGTCTGAACAAAGACTTCTATTTTCAGAGGGTTGAAGGTAAATCCTTCATCTGCAAGTTATTTAAAGTTGAAACTGTAAGTACTTCAAGTAGAGCATGTAAGCTACTCATAAAACTGTAGAGATAACTTATGGTTTTAACTCCTTTCACAACAAAGTTTCAACAACAGGGTTTTGCAAGGCTGACCAGGGAACTAGTAAAGACTTTCCAAAATGGGCTGATCTTCAGGCTCCCATTTTGCCATGGGGAAAATGGGCAGAAAGAATTCCAGGTCAGTGAAACAGCTATCAGCCACCCTACCGACATGTAACAGCACTGATGGACAGCAGCAGAGAAAGACAGCCAAGGAAACTGCAGTGTCATGCACCAGGCTGAAGGCCTGGCAGACCATAAAGGGAGAGTGGATGAGGAGAGGGGAAGGTAAGGATGATTACGGTACAGCGGTTGGCAATTCATGACATGGAAGAAGGGTCCAGCAAGCATGCATAGGAAAAATGGGTACTAGGGGTGCATGGTGTCAAGTCCTCTCCTGTAGCTGTAGCTACCTGCAGCTGAAGACAGGCAGGAGGGAGAGCACTCATTAGTGTGTGATGCCTAAAGCAAATTAGGAAATGTGACAGTGGATCCCAGGGCGAGAAACGGATCGTTGCTGCTCTCTGCTTGCGTAATAGAACACTTGCAAATACCACAGAAATATTGAAGCCGTCCCCATTGTAAAGATCACTTCTTAATCCTCTCTCTAGCACTCCTTCTCACCCCCTAAAACACACAGGCTTTAGGAATCAACGCTGTCTGTGGCGGCAAAGCTAAAAAGAACGTGAATGGAGTTCCATCCTGAGTTTATAYCTATGGAAGACTACAGCCAGCATGCTGGCTATCTTATCTGTCATGGGACTGCACCGAGGGGAGGGAAGCTCTCAGACAGGGCACAAGTACTGAATCTCAGGCGTGAGGATAACAGCAAGAACTGCACTCTGTTGCTGAAGGCAAAGGAAATGTTAAATTCTGTCATGCTACCTCTGTCAATAATCACAAGAATACACATCTCAAGCACCAGGTTACCTCTGTTGAGAAAAACAGGCCTGCCTCTGCCTCTAAGATGTTTACAACAAACCCTAACAATCGTGTATTATTTCCATTTACTGATAAATTGAAACCAACTATTAGAAGGAAAAGCATACAGTTATGTTAACCACCACACCCATAGCTTCAAAGGATGGCAGATCAGTCTACGCACAAAAAAAATTACAGCCTGCCAAAGCCTAACAGCATGTATCTTACCATCATCATCATCCTGGTTTGGATTAGGCACATCTTTTAAAATGCTGAAGATTTCATCATTACTGGCCTTATTTTTAATTGCGATTGTTAAACAGAGTGCCACAGTATATCCAGGAAGAGACCCTAAACAAAAGCAAAGAGGTCAAAAATATGTAGAAAGCAAGTGAGTCTGTAGTCAAAACAGAGAAACAAGTACACTTCCCAGCTACACCTAAAATCAGTCGTTTCCAACATCATTGCCCACATCACTGTTCCTGGTCTTCACATTAAATCCAAAACTTACAGCAGAACCTTTAGAGCTGAGGTCAGGTAATCACTGTCCCGTCTAAAGCTCTACTTCAGCTTCCACCAATTTCCTAAAAATACAAGGCTTCCTTGTTTTTCCTCACTGTGTCTTTGATGATGACACTTTTATGCTTAAGACTGTCTTTATACTGAGTAATAAAAGGACTAACAAGGTATCTCTGTACCTCAGTCTTCACATCATCTGCTGCCTCCGTATGCTTCATTAAACCAAGTTTACTGGTAAAGTCTTACACTGTTTCATGAAGTTCAAAAAACAAACCCACATTATGACTTCATATGCTAACTTTTGCATAGTATTGTGCCCAAACGGGAAATAGATTTCCAATTTTAGACTTCTGGCAAACAATGTTGTACAAATCCACAACCACCTCAGCAAGAGTAACTTCATGTATCTGGATTTTCTTTTCTTCATAAAGCAACAAAGACGATTATATTACAGAGATCCAGGCTTAATATATATTAATTGCTCACATGAATCATATTTACCGACACAAAAATAATACGTATTTATTTCAGCTGTATTCTTTATGAAGACAACTGATATTACAGTCAATCTAGTGTGCTCCCTTGCTCTGAAATACTATTTTCTTCAACTTGACCCCTCAGTAACTTTAATACTTACTATTACTTTCATCTCCATATTTGTAAATGCACACTGGATTAGCAGGACTGAGGACAGAAAAACTTGCAGGAACGATGTCTATTATTCGCTGATGGTAGGAGAGTCTGGAAATAAGTTTCACAGCAGTAGCATTAAAATGGGAATAACACCAGGGCTAATTCTAAAGCGACTGCTTTATAATTGTTCTCCTGTATTTAACTTCCATAGAAGAAAAAATCAGGATGTTTATACAACAGAATGGTAGTTTCTGCTAGGTAGTTAAGAGCTAAGTAAACCAAACTTACTAGTAGATGCTTTCTATTTGAACTCTCTGATGGTAGAGTTTCATCCTCATACAATTCATTTAGCTTGTGAAAAGATTTAGAGGCTGCCTGGTAGGATGTTTTATGCAAAAGCCTAAAATGCACTGCAGAAAACTAGTAAGACGTTGGTATTCAAAGCAGAAAAAAATATTAAACTGGATGTCTTCATTTTACTTTCCAGCTTATTTCACCCCCACAAAGGCTTAATTTTGCTATCAGAGTTTTCTGACAGCAAATGGAAGAGTGCCACAGAAAAATTGCATTTGTTTTGCAGCACAATACTTTTACACTTCCTATAGTGAATTCACCCAAAAACAGATGAATGTTTTCATGTAGGATGCTGAATAACATAGGGTTTTTTTAACATTTTGCTCTTTCTCTCTCCTATATCCCTCTATCTCAACAATTATTAAGTTCAGCCCTGGTTGTGTGCTCTTGTTTCCGGGTT
Source organism: Oceanodroma leucorhoa (assembly GCA_030449065.1). Lineage (NCBI taxonomy): Eukaryota > Metazoa > Chordata > Aves > Procellariiformes > Oceanodroma > Oceanodroma leucorhoa. The sequence goes on from JASVER010000187.1 coordinate 953,310, forward strand.
TGTTTTTTTGGGGGGTTTGTTTGTTGTTTTTTTTTTTTTGTTTTGTTTTGGTTTTTTGGTTTGGAGTGTTGTTTGTTTGTTTTAAGGTCAATGAACATCAGAGGCACCTAGAAGGACCAAGATTAGATTCTCAGTTTTTAGTGTAACTAATTATCGGTTCCCTCCATTTCTGTGAATGCTGAATACTTTCCAGGAATTTTGCCTAAACTCTGTTTCATTCCATGCCTATGGTGAAGCATGTCTTTTTGTAACTACAGGTGTGCATACCCGGGATAGACAGCTCACTACCATCTGCTCCATCTGTTTCTCCCTCTCTCTAGTGTCCTAAGTGTCCTACAACAGGTAAATCAGGTTAAAATCATACAAACAGATTTATCTCTTAACCAGAACTGAATTGTAAGAACAGATGTGCCTAAGACAAGAGTCAAATTAAAAGGAATCTGACAGTATCCAGAAGCAAAGATCAAACTTTGCCTTGAATGCAACTATCAAAAGATCTTACTTACCGCATGCACTTTTCCAAAACCTCTCTCACAAACTTGGGTTTGGGCTTTTCAAGGTCCTGAGTAAGACAATCTGACCTATCAAAGGACAGAATTCAATAGCTTTTAGCAAAAGAATTTGTGCTTTAGTCTCTTTTTGGCTTGGTCTAATAGGTATAAAACAATCATGGTCTAAGGACAACTGGAGTGCTTGACACTTACTTTTACAGTGTAGGCAATTTTAAGACAATGAGGTAAGTTTATCACCATTTCCTTATTGGCCATTAGCATTCTTGGAATCTCATCTCCCTTTGATACATTTTCACGTAGCTTCCCTTCCCCCACCAGATTAAAAATAATTTGTGCTAATGGTTAGCTGGCTTTCCCTCTCCTTAGGAAAGGAACCTTGTGTGATTTCATAGTCTGTTCCTCCCTCACAGGAATTTTTGAACTTCTGGCTGATTTCAAACGCATTTCAGATAAAGAAAAGTCTCAAATACAGTCACTTGCAAGATTTGTGAAAAATGGTGGCTTGTGAGAGAAACCCACAGAAGTATTGCCATCAGGGAACATCCAGGCAAAGCAAAATCAGCTCTTTGAAGACTGCTGCCTGGTCAGACAATATGGATGTACACTAGGATAGCTAGCCAGCACTTAACTCCACATGAGGACAACACAAGAAACTTATGTAAAGCCACGAAAACATAATCGCAAGAAGGGCTGCACCCCTCTCCACAAGGACACTTGGGCAGATCAGCTATGGAAAGCCACAGYAGCAGGCTGTGGAAGTTACTGTAGGGAGGACTTAACCCCGAGGTGATCTCTCTTGCTACATGGGCACCTGGAATGGAGAGCTCAGGGGAACTTGTGGTTAGACAYTTATGGAGTCCAGGGAGCTCCTGCTAGAGATGTGAGTTCAAGATTTGGCATGGTAAGAATGGATGGCAGGGCCAGCTCTGATGGAACTTTGGGCACTAGGATTTGGCAGGAGGGAAACAGATCACAAGGTCTCAAGGATAAAGGTTATAAAGAAAGGTTTAGGGTAGGACAGAGAGCAAGATTACAGAATGAATACAGGATACAAAGAGTCAGGGCAAATCATCCAAAGTAAACTGGGAAGTCATCTTGGAAGAGTTGCTAGCAACTGATCGAGGGTGCAGGACAAATTAAAGAAATCACGTTTCAACTTCCCCTGTTTAGGGAACACTTACATTGGCTTGAGGTTTATCACAAAGTTCACCAGGGACAATACAGTGACTAAAGAGATTATCAAGATAACCACTGAGTGGTGGTGAACAGATTAAGAAAGATCTCTGAAGAGCTGGAGGAAAGCAATTAACAGGGCCACTATGCTGTAACACTTCCTGGGTAAGTTTGAAATTTTAATGTTTTTGCAGTATCAGGTTTGAATCAAAAGGATAGAAACTTACCAATCTTCCCAGCTCCAACGGAACTGGAAGTTGCTCAAGTGGTGAGAAAACCAGTTAATAAATCTTTATTAAAAGAAAAAGAAAGCTCCATTAAATGCCAGAAGTGCAGAAAAACTTTCAGTTCAGATTTTCTTATAAATGCATTCTACTTTTCAAAGGCAAGCTTAAACTCTAAACCTATTACAGCATTAAACAGGTGTTTATGTTGACAGATACAAAAGACTGAGTTCCGAGAGTCAGAAAGCAGCTTTTATGGACAAATAGTCTGTCATGTTCTGTTGTTTCATACAAAGAGATGACCTATTAAACTAACAATTAAAATGTAAACTTACTGTGATTATGCAACTTTCACATATTTGATGAGTAATTAACAGCTCCCTTACACAGTGCAGACTTCACTCAAAGGGCAAAATCACCACCACTCTGCTCTGGGTGGGGGACACGCCATTAACTCCAATTCCAACTCGCCTCCCAGACCACTAGGGAGCAGGCACAGTACCAGATAACAGAGTACTATGCAACTATCAACAGCTTTGAACACAGAAAAGTTGTCAGCAGTCTTAACTGTCCTGTACAGACAGCTAGAGTTGTGATCTCTGGGGGAGTGCTTCTGGGAAGGAGAGGCAAGCAGTCAGTCCTCCACCTTYTCTTTAGATTGCTCAAAGCCAGAGCCCAGAAAACATTTTGAATAGCACCGGGAAGTTCTAATAAGGATTTCTGACTACTCTTTCCATAGCCTCTTCATTTTTCCTGTACATTGGATATTGAGGAATATTTTCCATTGTCTCCAAAACACATTTACCTGTCCACACATGTTGTATTCATAGTATCCAAACGCATATAGAGCATTTCTGTGGCTTGTGCAAGCTGAAAGTGTCTTATTAAGGTTAACAGAAAAGCACTAGATAAGTCAGATATTATTCCTTTCAGTTTGTGAACAGAATGCCATCAACTTTTTGTACTGAATGCTCCCTGGGTCTACTCCAAAATCAGGTAAATCACAATAAATACACAGCAGAAAAAATGAAGCATATATTGAGTTCTACCCTCTAACCCCAATCTGTTTTTCTTCCATTATTGCAATGAGACTATTGGCTTCTTCCATAGAAAGCCAGAATTCGCATCATGCAACAAGCAAAACTGTACTGATATGAACAGACACCAGCTTCCTTATGGAGTACTTCTGTAATCTCACCAGTTTAGCTTCATGGGCTGCTGTTGACACTTACCCACAAACAATCTTTGGTCATCACTGAAGGCTTGAGAAAGTATGTCTACACTGGCTTTACCCAAGAAGGGCTTTATCCTTCTTACGGTGTCCCTGTTAACATTAAAAACTTTCTGCATGGACATCCGCCGAATTCTAGAAATAGACTTAGCTCTGATCATTGAAATTATGTGATTTGCAAACAGTGAGTGGTATCATGAAGTAGAAGGAAAATTTGGGCATGAAATTTCTAGTAGATAGACATCTGTTAACCGTCCTCCATTCTCACAGTCTGTAGCTTGATCTAAAACAATGATCTAACATGATCTAAAATGGCAGCAAAACAGGGGCAACGYAATAGCCAGAATTAGCTGCGAGTCATGCCTCCTTCCTCAGCATTTAGCCACCCTGTCTGAGCTGACAGATGATTATTGACCTTTTGAATGCTCCTAGTGGGARCGCTGAGTGGGAACTCAGGCAAATTCCTTTAAATCATCTGCTACACTTCCTACTAAAAAAAGAGTAGGAGCACTCACACAGTTGTTAGAACAAAAGATGAAGTCTGTCACTTCCTYTCCTTCTCAGCCTTTAATGTGTCTGTGACCATGCCATGCATTGTCCAGACCTAAACAGGCTGCGGTGACAAACACGAGTATTGTATTTTATCCCCTCACCAAGACAACCCTTCTTGGGAAGGTCAGGGGAAGTACCAGAACATTGTCCAGAAAGCTGAAGAGTCTTGCCCACTTGGCAAATCTAGACCCGTGCTAAGTGGGCTGTGCTATTCTTTCATGTGAGCGTTACAGCCGAAGTCTCATGCAGCTGCTGTAATATATTAATAGTGCCAGTATTTATTGCTATTCCATCACGTACAGAACAAAGAAAACAAGAACTGCATTTTATAAATGCTCTCCAGCAGCACAGAAAGGATACAACTTGTGGTAAAGAGCCAGGCTGAAGTTTGCACAGTTCAATCAGGAGCGTTGTGTACATGACTTCAATGTGCGGTGGAGATGGAAGCTGAAACAATTCTGCAAATATTACCTGTAGGAGAGGAAGGCACAGAATCAGAACACAGTCCAACGTGGCCTGCACAGCCCTCAGCTTCGCAATAGTGGCCATCAATCCTAAACAATTACATGCCCCAAAAGGCCTGTATTATTCTGTCTAATGCATGTTCTGAGAAAAAGAGAAACTTATACAGGTAGTGGTAACCCTATACTGTACTGATACAGTCCACTCTAACTGCCCTTATCATTTCATACTAACACAACACCAGCATTATCATCTATTATGACTAACATCATGTAACTGTAGAAATGGGCATAGTTACAATCTACTGCAGTGCTACCACATGATCTGAGAAAAGCGGAAATCATCTAATCCTGTTAAATAATAAATATAAATATTAAACATAGTAAATGAAGCCTAAGTATTTAGTATGAAAGATTATTTGCATTAAAATTACATCTACATCTTTTCCATTGTGTCCTCTTTTCTCCTATACAAAAACTTACATAAATAAAACCACAACTTTCAACTGAAAATTACAACCAGCACTTCATTCACCAAAAATACATGCTCAGTATCCCTTGGCAGAGCATCCTTCTAAGAAAACGGAAAACAATCCTGCAGGCAGCATTCCTGTTTTTATTTTCAAGTTTGCCGATAGTAATAGCATGTCAATCTTGAACGGCTACGAAAAGATCATCATTGTACAACATTCATCTTTGAGTTTCTGTTTATTTTGCATGCCATTCTCAACTCAACTAGATTTAAATTACATCAAAGGAATCAGGAAACTGATTCATTATGGTCAGTCAATTTCCTCTTCAACTTTAAACTTCTCAATAAACACAGAAGAATTGAAGCTTAAATGAGTAAGCTTTAGAAAATCTTCTTACTAGTGTAAGAAATCAACATCCATTTATAGGCTCCACCAACAGCACACGAAAACACATTGAGTAGAACTTGTTATTTTAAGGAAGGACTTGAAACCATGAAGAGACTATAAGGAGCTGGAGGACCTTTCCATGACAGCATAATTTGGACATACTGTTAAGACAGATATGGCAAAAAGGTAGGGGGGACCCTCTTAGGTAGAAAACTGCTCCTTTTCTCAAGATAGGAAATAACAACAGCTGAATGATCAGTCATTATCTGTTTGAGATACTGCATAAAACTGCATTTGTGATATTCATCATGTGTTCATTATCAAATGTTCAGACTAAGTGTTTCAAACTGGCATACCATACTCTGAAAATAACAAGGCCACAAGAAACATCAGGACACTGACGATCTGAATGTCCGAGCTCTGTTGAGTGTAAGTTGTACCAAAAGCTGTAGGAGCACAACAGGGCATAGCAGTCCAACAACCCAATGACGCTGCCCATACATTCTCTGTTCACAGCTACCAGAAATATCCACATACGTGTCTATAAGAAGCTACTCAGAGAAAGGCACCACATTTCAGTGTTTCGCATAGATAGCATRGAGCATTCTGTGCTCAGCCTGACAAAGTATGACGTGGAGCCTCAGAGACCTCAAAAGTAGGCATACTTGGGAAGGTACTGACAACCACTTTCAGGTTTACTACTGCCTAACTGTTATGTTCTGAACCTTAAATAAACACTTTCCTTCATTTCTTAGACCGTATTATTTCTACAGTTCTGTGACTTACTGAAAAAGTTAGTGAAATTTCACAGATTAAACTGTGTTGAAAGCAACATATCACCAACTTGACTATTAAGAGAGACCTTACAAGAGAGCAGTAGTAAACAGAATGAATAAAAGCCTAAAAAAAGCATGCTAAGCCTTAAAAACTCTGGAGCTTCATTAAAAGTAAGTAGTCATAGACAAGTAATGAAGTTAATATTCTAAAATAACTCAAAATTGCAAGGAAAAGAAAATTATTACAGTAGTAGTCAAAGAATTTGTACACCAATCTTGCACTTCTTTCCAGTAATTTCATCTACGCAAACCTTTGCTATTTTTGCATCCTACAAGTTTCTGAATCAAAGAATTTCCAGGACCTTTAGGTAACTTATTTCATCAGCAATTGCAGTAACCCTTTGTTGGTATTAATGTACAGCTGAACATAAAGCACGCAGCCATATAGCCATATAGAGCCACCTGAAGATACTGAAGATAAGACCACTGAAGATACTTCGATGTTAAGGGAGAAAATTACGGTTAATTTTAAGATTCCTCCGTTCTGAATTCAGAGTACACAAAGAACAAGCTGACCAAAAGTAATGTAACTTTACAGCACTCAGAATATTTGGCATTTTGGTGCCAAGAGGAATTCTCAATCCCACTTTACTAAAATAAATCTTCTACATAAGATTATTTCTTGTTATAATCAGCACTGAAATTCCTACTTACAGTTACTTCTTCATAAAGCCTTTATATGACAAGTTGTCATTATTACTGAAATCTCTTAATCCTTTTCAATTTTTGATGGAAATTAATGAAGTTTTACATAGCTCTGCATCTTGAAAACAGACTCTTGAAAGGAGGCAGCAAAAGAGAACCTATGCTGCTCTTCTGATACACATTACGGTTATTTAAAATTCTCTAATATGGAGGATGCCCCGGAGGAAACACACCGCTGTTTCACTGCAAGTTCTTTTCAGGGCCAACAGAACAAAATCATTTAGAAGACCCAAACATAAAATCATGCAGAACGGCTGAGTCTGGCTGGAGATCACCTAGTCAGAAGCCCCCTGCATAAGGCAGGGTCACCTAGAGCAGTTGCTCAGGGCTGTGTTCCATTAGGTTTTGAACTTCTCCAAGGATAGAGACTCCACAACTTCTCTGGGCAAACTCTTCCCGTGTTTAATCACCTTTGCAGTAAAAGAGATTTTTCTTATGTTTAAATGGAGTTTCTTGTATTTCAGTGTGTCCATTTCCTCTTGTATTTTAATTCATTTTTTTTTTAAACTAAAAGTGACTCAAATGCAGCCATCTCTTAAGACTGCGTGATACATTAGAAGCATCATATGTAAAACTAAAAAGTTTAAGAAATGCCACAACCTGGATTACTAGTGCACTAAGAAATTTTGGTACTTGACCAAAGCTCCCATGCACCAAGTTAAAATGACAACAAAAAGCATAAAACTAACACTCAACTGTATATAACCTGCTCATTTAAAAGCCATTGGTTGAATTCAACAAGGTTCTGGTTGACTTCCAAATCAAACTGTAATTTAATGGACCTATCATGGAACTAACCGGGACATGTTACTTGTGAAATAACAGAGCTACAAAAGAGGTTATCTATAAAATCCATACCTCTACTATGTGGTAGTTCAAGGGGATCTTGTTATTTCCTGGATAGCTCAACAGCTGTGCAGCACTGCAAAACCACAGATACATTTAGTTCAGAACATAACCAGCAAATGTGATGTAAAGATCAAGTAACAAAGTTACAGAAAATGCTTCATTCTGGGCAAGAGTTCACACAAAAGCAGCACAAGCAAATCAATAATCCTTCCAAAGTCTGTCCATCAATCCACAGAACACTAAAACAGAAACAACACAAGAACACACCAGCATCGCCTAAACTATGATCGGTAATGATGTACTTTATCTCTATGTAGTTACATCACTTGAACGCTATACTGCTACGCAAAACAGTTTTGCATAAATAGTCACGGTGATCTGTAATTCTGCCATGCATATATTAAAAGGAAAAACAAAAACCCCCAAACAACAGATGTTCAGAATGACTTGAAAGCACAATTAAGACAATGGGTTATATAAGAAACTCTCAGGCTTCAAATGCTTCATCTTTTMATAAGCTCATTATCACCTATCATTATTACAAAGCAAACAACTGCTACTTCCTTGATTTTATTTCTACCTCTCTGGCAAGTCTTGTATCTCCCTCTAGTCTTTTACTTTCCCCTGAGAATTAACAAAGACTATAAAGACTATCCCAGTAACTGCGACCACCCTGAATTTCTAGTTTCTGCTGAAACAAAAAGCTGCAACCAAAAAAATTTATCACATGCTGTCACCAAAAACATTGTTTCTGCCCGTTTTTTGCCTACTATACAAAGTTCAGTGGTTTTCATTTGGAAGCATGACACAGCCAATTACCTGTGTCAAACCATCCCGGTTATCAATTACCCACATCAGATATTGTTCAGGCAGAAATGAAGGGTGCTCTGACTGCTTCCTGGCACGGCTGAATTCAAACTAAGGAAATCTGCTGGCCCTGCAACGGCTCCCCAGAGCAAGCTCAATTATCCCTGCCATGTAATCCCAAAGAGGGAATGCCACAAGGAGGAGTACGAAGCAGAAGTGTGTTCATAAACACCAGTGCACAGTCAGCTGCAGGTGAACGCTCAAKGCTCACTGTGCCCCAACAGATCAGCTGCTTCAAAATTCCAGGAAGCATGACACAACCACACTCTCCACAATGCTCCCATGAAGAATAAGGTGTGCCTGCTTATTTTTTGCAGTATTATCAAGGAATTCCCTTCCCAAGGAGACACTGTCCCCCTGGGTCATACAGACTCTCCATTATCTGGATATTACAAACCCACAGCATTCCAGGCAACAGTTTTAATATAGTTGAGTGTAGTAAATCAAGTTTCATCAAATGCTCTAGAAAATGTTTAATCTTGAGCTCTTGTCTAACCAGTGCAGAAGACTGCATATCCCTGATGGCACCGAAGTCATGGTAGCATATAAAATTATGGTTGGACACGATGATCTTAGAGGTCTTTTCCAACCTTAATGATTCTATGAAAAAGCGCCAGGACCCCGTAGTGCTAAGCTCTTCCTACCAAGTCTTTCTCTCTTTCCAGTGGGATTTGATGATGCAGTGAAGATTCTCTTCTATTACAAATCGTTCCACAGAGTGGCTGCCAGGCATGACAGGGCCCTAGTAAGAAAGAATTAAGACTCATGAAAGATCACTGCTGATGCTACAGGTAGCAAGCTATCCTACATACATTTACAGGTGGAAAGAATAGTCTGACTTCCACATAAAAACAGCGAGGTCTCAACTGCCCTGTATACTTCAGGACTGAGAAGCTGGTGTGACACAGTTCCACACAAACCTCAGACTGATGTTTAAAACAAAATGAACATTAGGACTCATTACAAAAAGAAATGAGAACAAAATTAGAGAACATGATTGTAAGTTCATGAAACATCTGCTTCTTCCTTTGCTCTATGGAGCCATCAGGCAGGCTACCACCATGCAGCCTGGAAAAAAATCACAATTGAGCTGGAATATGGTAAAGAAATAAAGCCAGGAATGGCCAGGATAAAGTGGAAAGAATACACAGTCATGGTCTCATTCACTGCAAAAACCAGGGGCCAATAAATGAAAGTAAAAGGCAGCAGACAAAGCAAAGGGAGGTATAAAAGCACTTGGGGAAAGCAGTATTTTTTTTTTTGCTATTCCTATAAACTTTTGTCTAGATATCTGCTGTTGACCAATGCTGGAAGTAGACTGTTGAGATAGATGTATCTTTCACCCACCCCAATTAAGCACTCCTTTGTTCCACAATATGCATCAACAAATTTTCGCAGATAAGTAAACATCAGTCTTTAAACATTACAATAAATACCTAGCCTGGAAAAAGACTCAAGTCACCAACTTTATGGAAGGAAAGTTGTCACGGTTTAACCCYAGCCGGCAACTAAACACCACACAGCAGCTCGCTCACCCCCCTCTCCGGTAGTATGGGGGAGAGAATCGGGAAGGCACACGACGGAAAACCCGCAGGCTGAGATAAAAACAGTTTAATAATGGAAATAAAACAAAGTAGAACAGTAACAGCAACAATGATAACAACGACAATAACAGAATGTACAAAGCAGGGGAGGCACAATGCAACTGCTCACCCCCCAACGTGTTCCGAATGAACAGCGCGACCAGAACCCCCCAGAGACCCCAATCGCATACCTCAGGGTCATCTGTGTAGTCAAACATCCTAAAAATAACCCTTGGCATCGGGTACACTGAATCTTCGGTGTGAGGCGGAGGAGTGAACGGAGGCAGATTGTGTTGCAGTGCTTCACAAAGAATGCTGTCAAAAGCCAAGTAGGGCCTCAGAATGTGTCGTTCTTGCCAACGGTCTTTTTTCAACTTCTGAATCTGAGACCAAAGGCAGTCTAAATACTGAAGGAAAAAGGTAAGAAACATAGGTGCGCTGAATCTCGTAACAAAGCTGGCAGCAACCTGAACTATGAGAAATGTGTATCTTAAATTATTTCTTGGTTTACTGAATCAGCAGTTTAAGAAACTGTTTGTTTTTTCCTGAATGGAATATGGAATTTAAAAATTCTAAACGCCAGAGCTGCTCCTAGTTCCAGGAAACATTGTGTTAGTAAAACTTAACTGCTGGCAGGTTTTTAAACACCAACAGGCAGCCCAGGAGTCAGAGCATGATGGCCATCCTTTGAATCTACCAGCGAAACTACAGCAGTGAACAATACCTCAGTCACTGTTCATTGGTGGTATTAAAACAGACATAATATCAACATTAAAATTGGAAAGATGTTCTGTAGAACTGCCTTGCTGTTCTCAGAGTAATCAAAACTACCACCTACTGCATATAAGACAAACAGAATACTATCAAATATTGAATAGCTTTGCCACGGTTTTCAACACAATTTTGAGTCCCAGCATTCTCCCAGAGATGGCACAGACACCTGTGCAACTGGCAATAGGCTTGCTTTGTTTAATTACTCTCTTGCTAAAAACAGTCCAAGAACTCTGGAGGTCTATGGCCTTACTGAAGGCAAGTTTAAAGTTATCACTGGTGCAAGAAATGTCTTTACATGGAAGTAAAGCTTTGCATTTACTGAAATTATCACACTACAAAACGGGAACAAAACTAGTAACCACTAGCACCTGAAGTGAACAGTCACGTTTACAGTACTCTGGGTAACACATGGCCTCAAACACACTCTGCTAATCTCTCCTCCACTGAACTAAATAACGAAATTGAGATACTGGGCAGGCAAAATACTCACGTTGAGAAATCAATCATAATCAGACAGCCTATCTCTCAAATTATGATTAACAAGACAATTGTTAAGACTGTGATTTAATCAGAACAGTGAACAAAACGTAAGAGGGCCATGTTCCAAAACTTCCCAGAAGATCAATTTAGATCTCACTTTCCAACTAAGTTTGTCCTCAAACTTAGGGGAAAGAAAAAAACCCCAAGAATATCCGAAAAGGCAAATTCCACACCAAACTAGCCAGACACCACCTCTGCCCTCTACTATTTTTGGCTTAACTGCGAAAGATGGCACGGTAACTGCTGCATACAGTTTCTACATATTTGTTTAGCACTTCCTAGAGCTGAGGAAGCAAAGCCACTACAAAGGTTTCTTTCTTGCAGAGGGAGAACATTCAAGGATAAGTAAGGAATGACATTCTGCTTCTCAAAAAGGTCCTTTTAACACGAAGCCCTGTATCTGCAATTCCAAAACAAATACTACAATTTACAACCATTCTTCACTTCATAATATTTCCTCAGGGGCCTGTCAGCAAATAACAAAACAGTCTCCTATCACCCCATATAACCTTATATTTAGGCCCAAGACTTAGAAGAGAATTCCTCACATAGAACTTGTAAGAATTATGACAAACAGGAGACAATTCAAAGCATTAATATTTTTAGAGGTGCCTTTTAATTTCATGATAAAAGAACACTTTAGTAAAAAATAGTTTTTCAAACTTTCTGAAAGAATGCAATGTAAAGTCCACTCACCTCTTCTTGTGGATGTGGTTTATCAGCAGTCCAAACTTGTAGCATGGGTACATGAATCTTCTGGCGGCGTCTGTTTACACAGGAAAGAAAACCTGACCTTTAAAAGACTAATTTAGGGCAGGATTTTTTTCTTATTGCGAGTATACTACTATTTGATCTCTTTAGCTGATGAAGTCTACAGTATATAAAAACCAGGTTTGATTACTTAAAATATCTCTTATTATCATGTCTTGACAACAATGTTAACTTGAAGCACCTAGACATAAAGCAGTCACACTGCAGAACACTAAAGCAACAACCTATCAGTATTCATACCACACTTACAACAGCAGCTGCTCCAGCATGAGCAGAACAAGACCTTTAACATACCCTAGAACTAGACAAGACAATAAATCTTTTCAAACTCAAAAATCTCTCCACCTATTCTATTTTCGTCCGTCCGCCCCCGCCCCAAGACTTCACAATACTTTTAAGTGAGCAATAATCAAAGCTATTAGTCCATACTTGAATAGATACTGGGAAGAATATTTTTAATGGGTTACAACTTACTTCAAATAGCTTTCTGTCTGAGACAGGAGACGATCCATTTCAGCATCCTTTTTCTCATATAACTCCTTTCCAACCCAAGGCAAAGATGACAGAAATGCAAACATATACCAGTCACATCGTACCTAGAGGAAAGAAATACACTGAAATCTAAGTATACAAGTAAGCTCCAAAAGATTTCGTACACACACACCATTTTAATTTAAATTAAAACATTAGTAAAGCTATTATTTTGGGAGGATGTAAAGACCAGCAGCTAAAGACTGGACTGGCAAGCCATGAAAAAAATATATTCTTGATTGAAATGTATCATTTTTAACTTGAACCGTGACAAAGACTTAAATTGTATTACTTTCAGAGTCCTTTTGCAGATTATTGACATAGCAGAACAAGCCAGGCACTATGCACTTGCCAAAGTAAAGTAAAATTAATTCATTTCAGCTACCTCACTATAAAGGATGATACTTTCTTACTGTATGCATGTATCTTCTAATTGTCACAGGCTCCTTTTATTCACACTAAGGAAACCGCACCTGACAGTCCATTTAGTTTGCTATCTCTAAAACTTCCCTGTTCTAAGCATAAGTACAGAAGCAATGGTACAGAAAAACTGTGAAAACAGCACTAGAGGAGCCTACAGATCTTTTGCTTACTTGGGGTACATCTTCTTCCTGTGTCACACTCACAAAGTTCTCAAACATAGCTACCATTGAAGGTGCAGCTATTACATGACAATTCACAAGATCAGACAGAAAACGAACCTAAAAAAGATGAAAAAAATTGTTTTAAATAAATACTTTTTAAACTGACTGCAAAAGAACAAATAAACATTACTTAAACAACTAAAACAAAGCATCAATAAAAGTCCAATATTCATTCAGTACTATGAAGGCAGAAATAACTGCACAAATACTGCACACTGTACAGACCCACCTTTCAACCCTGAAAAACAAGTAGCATACGCGCTGCCTAATATATCGTTCATTACAATGTCTGTAGTCTGTTTCACTGCAATAACATTGCAAGGATAATATTTCTAATTAGGGAAGGGTGGGAAACACCAGTATGCATTCAAAGACACACAAACTGATACTACAGAAAAGAAACCATGTGCTTCTACCTACTCTAAATGGTATTAGTTCACTAAAATTACAGAAGTGGAAGGAAAAAAAACTTCTAAAAAGATGAAGATGGATTGATCCATTGCTTCATGAGTCCAGATGTGCATCAGAAAACAGCAGTGCTGAACCTGTATGCCATTATACACAATTTCTATAATTATTTATTCATAAATACGGGTAGATACACAGAGAGAGCCTATGTAAAAACTGCTGGTATTTTCAGGCTTCAGAAATGTGACAGACTGATGGCATGCTGGGAATCAAATGGCCTTATTTGCCTGGGAAGAAAAAAACATCTCTACGGCAGGAATATAGCCTTGATTTGGATGCACTCTAGTAAGAAATCCAGACTGACAAAAATGGAAATTTAAGTAGAAAACATCTGGGGCAGAGCAGTGTGCTTTTTTTTTTTCCTCTCCCCTCTCTTCTGATTTGTATCCTGCCTTCAGACTTAAACAAGGCCCTAGTAGGACCCAAGCTCTCCCAGAATCACCACAATCTTAACAGACAACGTAAGTTGAAATTCTAGCAATTAAAATCTCGCATATTTTTTCTTAAAGGCTCATTTTTTCTTAAGGGCACATTCACAAAAAGTAGTCCAAAAAACCAACACAGGTATTTTGATCTGAAGGCAGATCATTGGGAAGAAGTCTTGGGAAAGCAATTTGGACTAAGCAGACAGTTCAGTACTCAAACAGCAACTGCAATAAAGTACCAAACTCTTACTTTCCAGATATTCATTGCTCTGAACAGTCTTTGAAAAGTCTTTGAGAAAGCTGAGGAAAGATTTCCACTGCCACTCCCTTAGTTGTTACTCTTACAAGTCATTTGTATATGAGTGTGACCAGAGAAGGTGAAGCTGAAGCCAAGCAACAGCGCATTCAGAGTTCTAATGAGGATTTTATTAGCAAAAGTGTCCCACAGTTGAAGTGCAGTCTCTTGACAAAATACACTGAAACACTAGAATCTTAATTTTCAACAGTGGGCTTCAAAAGAAGCTGGGGAGCTTGGCACTCGGCTTCTAAATCAGACACTGCTGAAGTCCTAATACCTTTTTGCAGACAAAAGCTATAAGAGCTGAGCAAATGGCTTCAACGACAGACAACACTTAAAACTGCCTGCTTCATCTCCATCCCTCATTAACAGAATGAAAACACAGGCCTGATAACAGCCATCAAATATAGCTTTTAAGAACCAGACTGTTGGTTTTCTTCTCAGTTTTTTTTTTTATGGGAGCCACAAGAACATTATACATCTCTGAATACAATAAAAGTGTGTGACTTTCATCTATCTTTTACATCTGACTGTGGAAGAGGTAAGGGAGGAGTACGTCTGTTTACTGCAAATTAATTTGTCACTGGGAAAATACACAGTTGGAAGTCAATTTTGCAACTGTAATATGATTTCTCTCTCCTGAGGAAGGAAATACTTCTCACATAACAGACATTTCCTCTTGGTATGTCTACAGTGCACTGCACATTGATGCCAGAAGAGACTGTAATACTCACTGAAAGGCACAGACCTTCTGGAACAAAAAGGTGAAAGGAGGAGGAGAGAAAAAGAATGAGTAAAAATGTAAAACAAACAAACAAACCACTTACTAAATGCACAGCTTCATTATACATATTGACTTTCAGACATTCTTTAAGCTGACGAATCATGGCTTCTACAAACTCCCCACCAAAATTGTAGTTCCTGGCATTCAGCAACCCAACTAGTGTCGTGTAAACAGTAAGCTTTTCTGGTAACAGACGTGCACTGACACAGAAAAAGAAACATGGAGTTAGTTGTTTATTCATCATGTGCCTATTAGCAACTGCATAGCATCTTAGAATCTGCTTATTGTAAGTTAAACTTGTCTCATGAGGAAATAAGAAAAAAGTGCTAGCATGACCTTACAGTTCTATCCTGTGGTTAATATTTTACAGACAATCTTTTTTTTCTAACTATAGTCGTTTAGAAAGGCAGGTGCCACCTTCAAGTATATTTAAAGTGTTTGCCTTTTATTTATATCTAACTGCTGAGTATTCCAAAGGGTTGGCCAAATAATATAAGTGACAGAATTTATGCAAGGGTGTAAGAAGTTGTTTTAAGTTCTCAATTTAGAAATCATTTTATTATACAGCATCAGCAAGATTACACAAGAGGCGTACACATTTTACGCTATTAATTTTGATTCCAAGTTTCTCAAGTCAAAGTAGCTGATTTTCAGCACAGCATAGGGGAGACAAGGTCCTACTGTAAAGAATTCATTTTACTCAATCATTTTTGTATGCATGTAAGCTAACCCTATAATTTCAGAAGTGGCTTACTGCTATAAGAAAAAAATGTACTATTTGACTTGTATTAACAAACATTGCTACAAAACAGATTTATAGTATCTGCAAAACCATAGCGTAAGCTAGGGCTGGAACACTCTCCCTCTTCACCACATCCCTCCTTCATACTTCTCTTACCTACTACCMCAGACCCCTCACAACCCCGCCCTCAGATGTCACCCAGTGACCCTGACACAGGGCACCGCTGCTCCAGCACTGTGCTATGGAGAGGAAGGAGAGCTGTCAACCACCGGAGAGCTTGTTTTCAGCTCTCTGTGTTCCCAGCTCCCCTCCTCTAGAGAAAGGGCTTATGAAGACAGGAGCATCTCATTGCCAGAGAAGAGGAATGGGCAACGAGAAAACAGCACAGATAATAAGAATAAATAAGTGTTAGCAGCCAATAGCTTTGGTACTCTTAAGCATTTCATTGGGAAACAGGATATTGGCCAGCATCACTGTGTTCTCACTGCTACTGAAGAGCAGCTCTGCGGTTTCTTCTATCTGCTTTAAGCCTTTGTACACATTTCAAGTCAAAGTAATGTAAATGGGTATTGTCTTTGAATTATACCTAGTACATAATAAGCTTATACCTCTATCTCTCTTGTTTGTAGTAAAACAAATTCTACACTATAACAGCACTCAGGAACTAAAGCCGTTCTTGGCATTTAAACTACCTTAAACACTTAAAACTTATGCACAGAGAAGAAAGCACCTCCCAGATTCCCAGACCTCCTGCATACGTACACAGTACATAGTATTCTTAGTATCTTGCTTTTGTAATTTGGTAGATCAGCTTCCAAAACACCAGCTAAGCCCTCCAAGTTGCTCTCCAAAGATGAATTACTCTAAAATAAAAAAAATGTTAAAAGTTTCATCATTATCCAGGCCATATGAACAAGCCCCTGACTCTCACGTGGAAGACGAGGAAATTGGGCGAGAGCATCCTTTTATGTCACCTCCTTTTTCAGAGCAACGATTCAGTTCTGCCAGCAGTAGAGAACCGCTTTCACTTGCCTGAAAGAAGGAGCAACTACTCCTCAGAAGAGCTGCATCTGATCACCCACCTCCCCTGCAAGGAACTCCAGTGCTCCCCTGGAGTATAAGGCCTAACACTGCCTCAGGGACACCTCGGTAAGGCAACAGAGCCCTGATTAATGATACAGCACGAAACGAAACACCTTCGCGACTTGTTTTTTAGTGCATTGTCATTTTTGTCCTTATCCTTTTACCCCCCTTTTTGTTAGCCTCAAATCCTGTCAGGACTTGAAACTTGTGCCACAGGCAGACCGAGTTAACTCCCCCACATCCTTGGCAGACTGGAACCAGCAACAACATCTGCAGAAGCAAAGTGATAACTATTCGCTGGCTGTTTTATCATTGCCTGGAAAACACAACGCTATTATTTAAACACCTGCCCGTTTTAGAATGTTTTTGCAAAACCCGAGAACTTTCCAACTGTTTCATAAGAAAAAATGTTTTCTTTTTGGGTGGTTACTACAGACGAACCGCTAACACACTACATACAGAAAGGAGTAAAAAGAACCCCAACTTTAACTTTCTCGGCCGGGAGGCGGCCCGCCTACCTTCTCCCCCACCCTGCAGATGAGCGACTCGAGCCTCTCCTCGATCTCCGACGGCTCAGACGTCCTCCGCCTCTTGTGGGGCTGCCCTGCTCCAACACACCGAGCACACCGTTACCGCCGGAGGGTCCCCGCCCCGGCCGCCCCCCATCCCGCCCACACCCCCCTCCCGCGGCGGGACGGCCCGGCCCGGCCTGCGCCGCCCCCGCCACCTCGGGGGCGCGGGTGGGGACGGAGGGGGCGGCCGGCGGGAGAGCTGCGCGGCGCTCACCGTCGCTGTCGTCGCTGTGCCGCCGCCGCGACATGGCAGGAGCCAGGAAGGGGAGCGGCGGGAGGAAGCGGGGCGGGAAGCAGCGGAAGCGAGGCGGGAAGCAGCGGGGAGCGACGGCCGCGCCGAGCCGGGACGCCTCGCGCGGGCCAGAGGGGAGCGCGCTCCTTCCGCCGCCCGCTTCCGGCCCGCCACACCTCTGCTTCCGGGACAAGGGGCACGCGGGGCGGTGCCGCTCTGCTCGCCGCTCCATGGTGCGCGCGCGGGCCGGGAGGACTTCCGGGGCAGTGGGGCCGGGCGGTGCGGGGGGGGCGGCGGGGAGGGACCGGCGGAGGAGAAACGGGGCCTTTTCTGGGCGACGCGGCCCCGCCCCGCCCCGCCGCGCCCCGCCCGGCCGCCTGAGGCGGGGATGGTGCCGGGCGAGGCAGCGCCGCCCGGCCCGGGCTCGCCGCGGGGCAGCGCCGCGGCCGAGGCCGTCGCCGCCAGGAAGCAGCGCGCTTTCGCCCGGAGGAAGGTGGGCCGGTGCCGGGCGCCCGGGTCTGCGGCCCGCCCGGGTCTTCGGGCCGAGGGGAGGGGGTCGGCCTTTCCCTGGGTGGGCTGGCTGCGGGGCCGCGGCGGACCTCGGGGTAGATCTCCCGGCCCGGGGGGTGGTGGCGCGTCCCGGGCAGCAGCGGGAGCGCTGGTAACGGGTGGCGCTTGTGGTGCGTTTCAGGCCTTTTCCCTCTTCGTCCAAGCAAAGGAGGTGCCGGCCGCAGCCCGGTGTCCCGCCGGCGGAGAGGCCGTGCGGTGGCGGTGCTGCCGGCTGGCCTTTGCAGAGCTCTCCGGCATCCACAGGCATGTGGCTCTGCAGCACGCCGGGGACATCGGGCAGCAGGCAGGGCTGACTGCAAAGCAGGCGGCTGCTGAAGCGAGCCCTTCGAGCGGCCCGGCTCCTGCGGGCAACGCCGAGGGGCTAAATGGGCACTCTCGTAGCAGTCCTGACATCTCCGATACGCTCCCAGACACAAGCCACCTTAGCTATGATGATCTGACAAGGTAAGAAAGCCCCTCAGCAGTTTGGAGGACCGGTACTGGCGAGGAGTGGGGTGTTGGCCTGCTTATGCTTTACATGATCTTCTGCCAGTGCTCCTTTTCTTTTTATGAAGTTCAGTCAAGTGGCACTTTAAGCTATAGAAAGAGTCTTCCCTGATATTCCTTTAGATCTTCACATCCTTCAGATGCCTTCCTGAGACACTTCTTTAGATCAACAGGTGTAGGTACGCTCCAGGAGTCACTTGGTTTATTTGCATTCCTTTCACAACTGCTCACGCCTGTACAAAACATGCAAATTACTGCTGTGCTGATAAGGAGTAGATATGCTGCATTTTTTTTTGATGGGAAGGGTGGAAACTTGGGAGGATTGAACTACCAGAGCTGTATCATTCCACATTGTTAAAGCAGACCTGTACAGGTGTTACTCGACGGCTTAGATCTGTAAGTGAGGAAGGACCGTAACAGAAAAGAGCAGAACAGCAGGGTATGGCCTGCACAGGTCCCTTTTTTCTGCTCGTTCAAATACTTTAAGGGCTCATTAGTTAGGAATAAGTAGGTTCATGAACATGTTTCTGACTGTGAGAGAGTTCGGCTTGTGCTGCTCAGAATGCAGGCACACACCGTCTCACTGAAAATTTTGGCTTTTTAAATTTAGATAGCTCACGCACTTGAATTTTCAGCGTGCAGGTTTGTCAAATTAAGCATTTAAGGGGACACTTGTGTCCACAGAAAACAACAGCTCTTGTGTCCTGTGTGTTGAGAGAAACTTGAGTAGAGCACCCTGTAGGCCGCTGGCATTGATGTCCCATGCAGCACAGATGTGTTCATTTTGTAACCAGTCCCGAGAACTAGGAATGCGGGAGCTTTTATTAGTTCATATTCTTTCTCTTTGAAATAAATCAAACCCAGCAGTGCTAATCCCACCAAAGTTTGTTTGTCGTTTTGTTTTTCTCCCCACATCTGCCGGAAGAAAATTGCCTGCTTTTTGAATGGTTACTGCTAATAGTATATTTTTGTGCTTTCAACCCTAACATCCTATTCTTATTTGTTCATCTTTGCCATGCTATGGACAGCAAGGTGGGAGAAGTACTTCTATATTACTGTTACTGTGAGGTGAAGGATCCAGAGAAACTCTGTGCTTGGCAAAAGGTTCTGTGCCAGCATCTGCATCTCACTGGCAAGGTAAGGTTTTAAACAATGGTTGTATTCTTAACAAATAAACATAATCTTCGCTTAGAGCAGGATGATGGGGCATGTGGAGAACCAAGTGTTTTGCACCAGAAGGTGCTAGTCTGTTATGATCCCATTAAGAAAGGCACTCAGACTCTGTAAAGTATCATTTAAAATGCTATTTAAGAGCTAACGCTACAAAGAAAAGAAAATAATACAGATAATCTTATATCCCTTTCAATGCTGGGAACCCTGAGTTATGCAGCATTGAGCGAGCCTCTGATCCACACGCAGCACACTGTGCAGACCCTGTCCTTGCAAGGGTTACCCCATTTCCATCATTCGAACTGTTACATTTTTTATTTTTTTTTTACACGAAAACACGTCTTTTCATCACTCCTGCTGTCAGATGGAAAGGATATTCACATGAGAACTTGTTGACACACTTTTAGATAAAGGCCAGGACACGCAGGTGGCATAATCACTGGTATCAACATGGAGCTGCATGCAGTTGTCTCTGTTAGGATTATGAGGCTGGGTTTATCCTGTGGCTGAAGGATACGTGCAGCACAACACAGGCTGAAAGTCAAGCTGGAGGTGCAGTGCTGTGCAGCATGGGTCTGGGCTTGCTCGGGTTAACTGTTACATGTATCACCAACTCCTCAGTACGCAACGGTATTCCCATCAGAATCACTACACCGAGCTGTAATCCATACTGTCACGAGTGAGACGAGAACAGCTGACACCTTAGACCACACTATAGGATAGCAGAGTCTTTGTTCTTTTCATTCTTGGCAGACTAGACCAAGGAGGTGAGTTGGCTCATCTAGCTGGCCTCTTGAGGCAGTGGGCAAAGGTGAATTTTAGCCTCACAAAGCTGATGTTCCTAGGCTATCTGTGGGGAGGAGGATTTTTCAAGAGAGCAACTCAGAGCAGGAAACTACTTTTATCTTTGACCTGTCTTCCTAAGTAGCTTCTTTTTCTCTGCCAATGGTAGGCATCTTCCCTGTTCTATGTCAGCACAGGTAGATCACCCCGGTCTGGGGGTGAAGTGTCCAGACGCACTCACTCCTTTTTTTGCTCAGCTATTTTATCTGGTGGTTGGTGTTTTTCTCAATTTTTTTTTTCCTTCATCTCCAAGACAGGTACAGCATTTGCCTTCTCAACCAGTTGTTTTTTTCCTTGACTCTTATATTCAGTCTTTTTTTTTTTTTTTTCCACCACTTCAGAGTTTTTGTTCATTTATCATTTTGTCAGTGCTGGATATAAAATGACTCACACTGAAATTTAATATTACATGCAATATTATGCATATTCACATTTTCATTTTAGCTGTGTGAGTCATTGAGCACAATCCCGTTGTTCTTCCTGAGGCAGACTTCCAGTGGGAATTTTAATGCTGACTGCAGGATTTGCCTCTTAACCAGTTAGCACTTCTCTGTTTATTGCACAAACTTTTCCGACTGTCTCAATGTCATTCTTTTGAAATGGCTCAAAAGCAATTACTAGGGTTTTATTCCTATTTTATTTACTGTCTTCTTTATGTTCAGCTTCAGTATAACCATCTTTTCCTTCCTTCCTCAGTGGTCTCTTTTCTGGACATACTTCCATGTCTGCCTTTTGTCACCCAGTCATCTTTTGCTAATTTCACTGTGATCTTTTTTTGCTGTTACTAAGCCTTAACCCCAGCTTCCTCTCTTGCCTTCTAGGTACGAGTTGCTTCAGAAGGGATTAATGGGACAGTTGGTGGAAGTAAAGTAGCTACCAATCTCTACATTGAAGTTATGCTTTCCCAGCCTCTGTTCAAAGACATTTTGTGTCAAGAGGATTTCAAGGTATGAAAAAATAATTTCTACATAGACATTGTTAATGCAGGACATTTACTTTTTGAGAAATAAGCATGTTGCTTCTTGATCATATTACTTCTGCTCTACTAGTTCTGCTCTCGTAGCACTGATCTAAGCCAAAGGTTCCTAATCTTACTTTGTTATCTCTGCTGGTTTTCACCAGCAGTAGCAGTTATCATGAGCAGTGATAGCAGTTGCTACAAGCTTTGGCAGCTATGGGTGCAGCTGCAAAGCCTCCCATACATGTGAATGAGGGAGTGTGCTTCAGCCCCACCATTCTTCAACAAGCATTTACTCCAACTTGACTGCCAAAACCAAGGCATCACAATGTACACTTACCCAAGCAAACTACTCTCACGCTCTCCTCTTCACCGTGATTTGGGATCCTTGCCTAGAAGCCTGCTGGTTTAGGTTCATGCAGGCTTTGGTGTCCATATAGATGCGCCTTCAGTTCCATGAACTGGATGTCTTCTAGGGAAAATACACAGGCAGAGTCAAGAGGTTTCTCCCTACTCCAGTTAGTGCCTGACTGGAGGGAGAGTGAGTTGCTAACTTCTGCTTGAGCCTGAGCATATGTGCTGATTACTGTCTTCAGATGGTGATGGCAGCTGTGGCTGGCACCGTATGGCATTCTGGTAGGCTTTTGCTGCCCCAGCACTGTAGGTACCACTTTCTCTGTGAGGAAGGAAAGCTGCTGCTTTTATAGCAATTTTCTTTTCCACACAGTTTTATTTGCAGGGAGTACTATTTTTTTTTCCCTCATAAATTACTAGATCAAAGGAGTTAGTGAAACTTGTGAAACTCAAATCCCATGTAGAGCTGCAGTGCTGATTCAGTCTTAGCTTTTTAACTATCTGTTGTACTTGGCTGAATTTCAAGAGTAAGTGTGACCTGTTAGTTACAGTCACAGACCTGTTAGTAGACGTGAAAACAGAACAGAGATGGAATTATACCTTGACCTTGGCAAAACCTCCAACCCTGCATGATCTCTCTGGGCATCAACATTCATGGATTAGCACATGATGGTATTTTCTGTCTCACAGTTCCTCTGCACACTGTATAGGGTTTCAGGTCCCTATGCCATGAAGACAGGGGCATAGAGGAGTGAAAATTGCGCTTGGGGCTATGAAAATATTCAGTGGCCACTGTAGTTGCTGCAACCTGATTTCTGTGACAGCTGGGACAATGCTGCACAGCACTGCACTTTTGTTTGAGTGTTTGTATGCTTGATAGTGCCTAACCCATGTTTGAGGCTCAGCCTTGCAGAAATTCTCACCTTCTGTCACAGGCAGTGGGGCTGCCTACCGAAAAGGGCTTCCCAAGACCTCCAAAGGGGAAATCCTGCGCTTGAGTTTGGGGAGGTGAGGGGTGTCAGTCTCCACTGTTAACAAATCTTGAGCCTGCTGACCTCCCATATGTCTCTTTCACGCCCATGAACCACTGCAGTTCGCATCGCACATGTCACGACTGGAGGCCTAGCTGTGCTTGTGTCGGGCATCAGAGGGGCTGCAGAGAGCTGCAGGGCCCAGAGGTGTCAACATGGTCTGTTACTGGAGGAGGTCATTTAATATTCCTGTCGGGGTCAGCGTGCTCTGTAGGGGCCCTGACTTTCTCATGATAAGTGCTAGTGACTTATCATGAGACTTGTTTCTGACTAAGATCTGTTCTCCTTCCCACTCCTCGGTGACTCCGTACCTCATGCCAAATGGTGCCTGTGTCACCTGCAGAGTAGTCACTGGGCCTAAGACACCTGTCTGCCAGGTCACGGTAAGGGTCCACTGCCCAAACCTCGGGATTTAGAGTGTGGATTTCAGCGGGAGAGACATTTCTTTCCCTCAGCCACCGAGACACTTCCATATTCTAGTGAGTTGTAGAAATTAAAGTGAGTGGGTAATTTTGACACCTGGCAAATTTTGATGGATTGTTTTTGTTTTAATTTCCTAGAGAAGTGCAGGAGGAGCTCACTGTTTCCCAGACCTTCGAGTTGGAGTATTCAAAGAAATTGTACCTATGGGCATTGATCCAAAGATAGTGTCTTATAAAGAAACTGGTAAGTTGATTTAATGAAAAATAAAGTCTCTCACCCAAGTGAGAGGTAAGTGAAGAATGAAGTACTTCCGTCAAAAACATTTCCTTCTCCACAGTGGCCAGGACACAGGAGAAGTAGATATGGAAATTGATTTCTTACTGATAGTCAAAAGTTATTAGTGCAGGAAGTTGGCTGGCCCAGGTTTTGGTTTGCTAAGTGTTTAGCTGCCTCAGAAAAACGTCAGAATTAACTTTCTGTTTTGTGGGAAACAGTAACAGTTCAGATGACGTCAAGCAGTTACCTTGTTTTGGGGCAGTGACATACCCTGTGCTTTGGTCAGGGAGTAAGTCATTGGACACCTGCTAGAGGCAGATGTAAGGTGAAACTATATATGATGGTTAGGAAAGTCATTTCAATGCATGAATAGATTCATATTTGTTCAAATACTCTGTAGGGGCTTGAGACTGCTCAGAAATAATACCATATAAAGAGCTCCAATTCTCCCTCGTTGTGGTTAGCTGGCAGCAAGAACCAAGCTGTATAGGAAGAGCTTTCCATGGAGTCTTCTTGTGGATCCAGTGGATTCTGGTGCTGTGGATGCTGAGAGCTTTTTTTTAGAAAATGCTAGAATCCTGCTGAAGCTTACAGTTGAGTATATACATGTTCCTATGTTAGGGACTGCTGACCTGGCTTTACTTGTGTCGAAGTTAACAGCAATCCTCATGCCTTTTACACTAAAGCAGAGCCAAGTTCTCCATCAGGTTCATGCCGCTCCCCTAACACAGGCTGCATTTGTTTTCTGCTACTTGTAGCTGCTTAGTATGGATTATGCCTGGTAAGGTGTTACTGGCTATGCAGCTGCTATGAGGACACTTATGTGGGTGGTCAGCAGGAGCACAGCAAACAGCAATTAACAGAGCAGTTTGGGGCTTTGTTTTCCACCAAGAGGTTTTGGTGGTGATAAATTTCTACAGCATCTTTTTGTGGTTTTGGCAGAGGATTATTTTTTTTTCCCATTTTTTAGCAGTTTGTGGGATGTATGTTTGGATATTTCTTTCCTTTTTTTTTCCTTTTTCCTCCTATTTTACAGCATTTTATGGAGATGGTTCCCATTACTCTGGCATGTTGCTTGTAGGGTTATTTTTTAATAAAGTAAGGGATTTTGGTGGGGGAGGTTTTTTGGTTTTCAGTACATTGGGAGTCCTAAGTCCTGAGCAACCTGAAAGCTAAGAAACTTTATGTAAATAGAAGTTGTACTGAAAGTAATACATACTTATGGAAATTTTCCATTTTTATTAACAGAGAAGAGTTTCATTGAAAAAATCGCATTTCTGTACGCTTCTGTGCCTCCAAATGTAGTGAAAGATGAGCAAAGGGAAGGGAAACATTTTTCACTCTTTCTTTTACAACTGTAAGAATTGCCAGGGGGACATAACAAAGATCATAGAGACAGGCACCTGTCTGCTGCTTCTTCTGTCATGTGGAGGTGTTGTGTTTTCTTTGTTGTGTTTTCTTTCATTTGCCAATAGGAAGCCAAACATGGATAAACTTGGCTGGTTGAGTTGGGATGAAAACATCTGTGAACCGTCACAGAAAATTTTTGTTTGGAAATCTGAGGGGAATCTGGATCAGCGAGATTATACGTAACATTGTTTTGTAGTTCTGCTTCTCAATTCTTTCTCTTATTTTATTTTTTTTTCTTTTTTTCTTTTTTTCTTTTTTTTTTCTTTTTGTTAAAGGAATCCATTTATCCCCTCAGGAATTTCATAGAGAAGTAGAACAGTATTTGTCTCAGGCCAGTCAAGGACAAAGCGATACCATCTTACTGGACTGTAGGAACTTCTATGAAAGTAAAATAGTAAGTGTTGTCTGCCTGCTTCTTGCAGTGTGTTACAGGTCCTGGGGGGAAGCATTTCACATTGTGAGGGTGTAACCTTACTGGAAGAAGGTTACTGGAAGAAGAGATTCCGTATTGAAGACTGACTGTAATATGTACAAAGCTCAGCTTAGTACTAGACACAAGCAGCACAGGACCTGCTCAGCAACTCAGCATGGAGCCTACCCAGCTAAGTGCTTATACAGCTTGGGGCAGGAAGAAGACATACAACATTAGCAGTGAATACCATATAGTTTGAAGGAAAAGTAGCATAATTTGTAAGATGTTTTCCAGCATTTTTGCCTTGTCCCATATGTCAAAAAGAATAGGGGCATCCTGCTGTCACACCCACCAGCCCTCCTGCACTGTTGTGGCTTGTCCTCTCTCTGACAGTTCAGTTCTGCTTAGCTCCCCTTTATGTTCGGATGAGGAGACATGCTGTGTCCAGAACCCTCTTACAGATTTTAACACGTATTTTGATGCATAAATGCAGCTGAGGAACTGCCTAAAGCAGCTGCAGTGAGCTGAGTGTTCTCGCCCAAAGGTTTGTTACTTCCACTAGTTCGAGGCACAGACCTTACCATGTAAGACTGCTTGTAACCAGTCGTGTGGCCATCTGTTGTTACTGCAGGGACATTTCCAGGGCTGTCTGGCTCCAGATATCAGGAAGTTCAGCTATTTTCCCAGCTATGTAGATGAAAACCTGGAGCTTTTTAAAAACAAGCGTGTCCTGATGTACTGCACAGGAGGGATTCGTTGTGAAAGAGGCTCTGCTTACCTACGGAGCAAGGTGAGATGTCATTTTGAGGGCACAAGTGTCGGGGAGTTGAGACTGCTTTAGGGCAGCTGTCTTTTCTTTTGCTGGTAAATTCACCAACAAGCAGGTGGGGAGATAAATGTCTCTGACGCACACTTGCCTCGTGCTGTCTGTGAAGGACGTGGGTAGCTTAATGCAGCTCAGGATGATCTGCATGGACTAGTGTCACAGCAGTGATTGCTCTGAGAAAGCAATTATATAACCCATTGGCTGAGAAGAGGTATTTTTAAGTCTGCCCTGCCCATTGTAGCAGTGTTTCAGGAGGGCTTGAGAGCATTCTGCAGTGTTTCCACAAGCTCTGTCTAGATTATGCTCTGTGGTCATTACTGCACAGCTGGAGCATCTCAGAGTGGTGAAAATCAGCCAATCAGTGCTTTCCTAGTGTTGTGGAATTAAATCCAGCACACTGTATTGTTCTAATTGTGCTTTCCATCCCATTCTTCTCTTGGATCCTTCCCTCAAGGAGCAAGGGAACAGCACACATACATGTTCTCCAGAAATTTAAACCTTGATTTTTTTTTTTTCTCTGCTGCACCAATGTGAACCCTGAGGAAATTCTGCACCTGCTAACAGCTCACTACATAAAAACAGAATAAGCAGCGGTTCACAGACGTTCAAAAGCATTTGATCTGTGATGCAGCAAACCTCCCTCAGCTGAGAAGGTTACCAGCCTTTTTTTGACTGTAACATTAAATGCATATTTGTGTTCATGTCCACAAGCCATCCTTGTGGAGCTGCCCCTGGTGGCACTGCCTAGAGTTGTGCGTGCACATGGTGCCACCTGATGGTCACTGAGAAGTTGCTGCTTTTCATTGACCCTTGGCATTGGCATTTACATTTGCTTTGGGAACTCTGGCACACCGCCACTGCTGCTGTCTCCTTCAGCTTTTCTGCTAATATGCTTTAAACAGGCAGTGTGCAGAGAGGTTTACCAGCTAAAAGGTGGAATTCACAAGTACCTGGAAGAGTTTCCAGATGGATTCTACAGGGGGAAGCTGTTTGTGTTTGATGATCGTTACGCCATTTGTTCCAATGAAGATATCATCTCAGGTAGGACTAGATAATATAAGTGCAGAAGGCTGGGAAACTATTGCAATCGTTTCCACAGAGATGTGCAGGATAGGGGCTCCCAAACTGGTCTGTGTAGTTCTTCCTTATACTTGCCTTGATCTTTTAGTGCCATCATTTTTCATGATGGTCATCAACTCTATGGCTTTAACACATAAAACAGAAGTGAGAGAAAAGGGGGTCACTAAACAGAGTTCCCTAAAATGGGGGCAGTAAAAGGAGGCATCCCCTGCAGAACAGCTGCTGTTATGAGCCATCTGCAGCTATGGAGATGTATGTCAAGCGCTACTGGTGTCGTTACCCACTTGTTGCCCACAGTGCTGATCAGACTGTGGTCGGCCAAGTGGCTGAAGCATTAAATAGCTCTCCTGCTGTCAGCTGTTCTCTGCTCCATGAGAGAGAGATGTGATCTCACAGAACATCAGCACAGACTACCAGGCACTGGGAGAGTGGTGGCACTAAGCTCTACAGCACTTTGTTATTTTCATGCTTTAAAAGTTTCCGTAGCCCGTAGAATTTCAGTGACCTCTAGTTGAAGTTGTTAAGGACATTGCCTGGTGTTCTGGCTGTGATCGCTTCTCAGATATGAAATATCTGTTTTCTTCTCGTTTGCCAGGTACCAATAGATGGAATTTGGCTCTACCCTTTTTTAGGAAGCAGTGCTGTTTTTTCTCTGAGTGGGTAACTTTTTGAGCATAACCTCCCATTCCTCCTCTGCAATTACTGTATACATCTTGAAGGTGCCTGCCCTGGTGTAGAAACAGAACACACTCTGGATACATCACAGCCATCCCTACAGAAGTTTCAAGGGGAAGTGTTGGGGTAGGCACCTTCTTGATGGTACAGCTAAACTGGGCCGTGGCTTTCAGTTAAAGGGCTAAAACCTGTCTGATGTTGTGGAAGGACTCTACCAGGACTGCAAATGACAGCCCATCTGCACAAGCCATTGCTTTAGGTGGAAGGAAGGCCCATGGCACCCCCTTCCCCAGCAGGCAACGTTCCTGCATACTGGCTTAATTACCATCAGCATATCTTTCTTCTTCTCTTGGCAGCAAGAATCTTTAAATTTGTCTGATCGGAACCAGAGGAAGCACTAGTGAGCCCTTTTTCCTTGTCCTGAGAGACAGCTGTCCTAAGTTTTTTACATCAAAATCAGAAGTTTAAAAATTAACTAGGTTCTAGAAGATCAAGCTAAAGCAGGATTTAAAAACCTGGAAGACAATAGATAGCCACTTAAATGAGAGATTGCAGACGCCAGGTGCCATGGAGAACCTTCTGCAAGGGGGACAGATGGGGCAAGTGTGTGGTAACTTTTTCTCTTCCTCCTCCCTCCAGCATGCAGATACTGTGGGACACTGTGGGACCAGTATAAACTTTGTTCCAGCCAGCACTGCCGGCAGCTTGTCCTGACATGTCCCAGTTGTCGCAAGAAAGGTCTTACAGCTTGCTGTCCTGTTTGTCAAGACAAAGAGCTCAAGGTGACTTCAAGGGCTTCGGGACAGACACTTAAGGAGGAATGTGAATGTACAAGGAGACGGCCAAGGGTACCTATTGAACATGTCTCGCAAAGGATGCTGGATGCAGGAAAGGATTAAGCTGTTTCGTTAGCTAATCTGACACGTGCTGATGCGAAGGGCTTCTCTAACCAGATCCCTCTCTGTTACTCAATTAGGTTTGGAAATCATGAAAATGTGTTGGCTTGGAAAGTCTTTTTCATACACTGCCTTTAAGCCTAGAGTATGCCCTGAAAACCATCCATTACTTGACTGTAAATTACCAGAGTGCCCCCAACCTATCACCAGCACTACAGGATTCCTCTCCCTGGGTACAGTCTTGTAGCGTGGCCTCTACCATGGGGATTTTGCAGCAGAGTATGTGCGATGGGACACAGCTGCTCACAATTCAGAAGAGACTAAAGGGACATAAGAACAGTTATATTCTTTTTCTCCTGCATGGAGATGGATCTGTCCAGCCTCTCCATGACCATGCGTTTGCTTCAATAGCTAGCGCTAGGTTGTGAAAACAGCAGACATATCAGTTGGGTGTAGGTATGTGACCGGATTAGAGATGAAGATATTTTCCACGTACACACCATCTGCCTGCGTCTGTTGCTTTATACCAGTGAGAAGCAAGGGGTAGTTACCTGAAGTCACTGACTTGACACCTGGGTAAAACTGGCTGAAGGCAGCGTAAGGAACCCTGTTCTAAGTGGAGCAAAGGCCCACAGATACTGTCTGCCCAGCCGTACTTCTTGTGTGTGACCTGTAGGATGAATAGCAAAAATAATCCTCGTTCTAATGCTCCGTCTCCCCAGGAATTGTTGCTTCCCTCAATTTGTCAGTACCTGAAATATCCAGGGCTCAGCTCTGCTTGCACTAGAAAAAACTGACAGCTTGAAGCTTGTTGAAACTGTGACACACCAAGAGGGGAGCACAGAGACTGTCAAAATAGCAGCATTATGGCACTGGAAGCGATGCTGACATGTGCGCATAAATGTCAGCAGCAGCTATACGGAGATTGCAAGATCCTTTATCCAAGCTAAATAATTCACGATTTGGGTTACAGACCGTTTGTGCTCTGTAAACATGGGTTGAGTTTTTCAAAAGCTGTGAGATGTTCATGTGATTTCCAGCTCCTATTAGTGGAGAAATTGTCTTTGAATTTGAAGGGATACACAGCGTATGACCTCAAAATACTTCTCCGCCTGCTGCTTTGTGTGCCTGATGCTATAGAATATACAGAAAGGTATTATAAATAGCATAGAAGATGTGTCTTGACTGAAAAATGTCTTTGAAACTTGCTGTCTTTCTTGGTACTAAACTAGTTAGTCATTAAGAAATCAGAAGCACTTATAGTTTATTGGGGTTTTTTACTGGCAACTGCTTTTAAAAGGAAGAAAACCATTTACTCAGGTTTCTGCAGTTGCTTAATGACAGTTAGGGCAATGTTATTTTCATATARATTGTAACTTTCTCTCACAGTGCTATGAATTCAGCAAGGCCTCATTGCTGGCTTGACTAGCAACTTAAAGACATAGGAATTGGTTCCATTAAAGCCATAGCAAGCATTTCTTCTTACTTCCAGTATTGTTACCATGAAATCAAGGGTTCAGCAACTGTCTTTATGACCATTACTTTCAAAAAGCAAAACTTTGAAACTTGTGAATGTCTCCTTTGGGAATCCTTCTAGGATGGTATTTAATAGGAAATCTGTGCACAATCCATACCGGAGAAGAAACTGGAAAGTTCCCATCAGTAGACATCTCCAGCAGAAGTCTAAGCAGAACCCATGGTCCCCTGGCATCTTGCCTCCCAAGCTTTGCTGGCCAGTTAACCTCTGTGCCTTTGAGGACAGGAATATTTGTGGAAAAACATGTAGGCTCTAGTTGCAGGCCTGGTCTAGAGCACTGATGGAAGTGCCCCAACTTGCATATTATGCTCTCTCTTTTCTTCGTGTATTAGGCTAAAAAGAACACAGTTTTATGATTCAGTCTATCAGCAAGTCTGGAACACTGTAATCTGTTTGGAAGGCTGTTTCTGTATCACTTATCAGTGCAGAATGGCAACAACTATATTTTCCGTGTAAACTTCTGAAACTCCTATGATGATAAAGAACTGGAGAACTGGAGAACAAGTCTTATGAGGAGCGGCTGAGGGAGCTGGGGTTGTTTAGCCTGGAGAAGAGGAGGCTGAGAGGAGACCTTATCGCTCTCTACAACTACCTGAAAGGAGGCTGTAGAGAGGCGGATGTTGGTCTCTTCTCCCAAGTAACAAGCGATAGGACAAGAGGAAATGGCCTCAAGTTGCGCCAGGGGAGGTTTAGGTTGGATATTAGGAAAAATTTCTTCACCGAAAGGGTAGTCAGGCATTGGAACAGGCTGCCCAGGGAAGTGGTGGAGTCACCATCCCTGGAGGCGTTCAAAAAACGTGTGGATGTGGCGCTTCGGGACATGGTTTAGTGGGCATGGGTACTGGGCTGATGGTTGCACTCGATGATCTTAAAGGTCTTTTCCAACCTTAATGATTCTATGATTCTAACTTTCAGTGCTTCCATCATAATTTTTAAAGTACTGCACAAGTACACTCCACCTGTATGTTGGAGGTGCTAAATTCTGCAGAGGTAAATGCCAAAACCTGGCTAGCTGTCTGCCACATGGTAGACCTGGCTACAAGGTACAATTCTCCCAAGAGCTCCTGGCAGCTGGAGATTCTACCTCAAAGGCAAAGGGGAGCCATGGGGCCTCTTCTGGTCCTTGCTGCAGTAAGGCAAGGGAGGAGAAGGGTTTGAGAGGTACAGATGGAGGCCCATGAAGCCAGGTTCCCTCTGCTGCAGAGAGGGGAGAGGGAGGTAAGAGACAGCCTCCTTCTTGCAAGTTAGCCCATGAGCAGCCTCTGTATCCTGGCTTCTGGATTACATTTGTCAGATTGATACAAATAAGCACTTGCCACTTGAAATGCTGTGTGGTGGGATTCGGGCACCTCTGGTAATGCCTGAGAGAAGGCACATTAGCTCCAGGAGAGGCGAGAGTTAAGCAGGGTTGGCTGTGACTGCCAGATGCTGCAGTCAGCAGACAGCTTTTTCCTTTTCCTGGAGAGCTGCTGGGACAAACAGTGATCCATTTGCTCCTAAATATCACCATGTTGTAGGTCCATTGCTGCACAGCCTGATGCCTTTCACCACAAAGCCTGACGCCTCTCAGCACAGCCTGTCTCTGCTGCACAGCTCTCGGCTCTCGCATGCATCTTTCAGCAAAGCAGCTCTATAAGGATCAACTGAGGAACCTGGAGTGATCCTGCCAGCTTAATACGTTTGTCCTGCATGGTTAATTTGGATGCTGCTACAGTAAAACACAGGACAAGGTTTCTTGCTTTCTTTTTTAACAGCTATTTCTTTTTCATTCTGGAAAAAATGCTGTTGTAGTATCCATGGTAGTGCTCCCTGCTCTGCAGATGCATCTCCTTGCATGTCTGGGTTTCTCGGCGCCATCAGGATTTCCCAGGATAAGATTCATTTATGTTCTTCTGAAGCCAATGGAAGAGCTGAGCCTGTGCTGTGCAAATCTGAGTGGATGGCTCAGCTGAAACTGGGGGGCTCTGGTTTGATGATTTGACCGTTTCGAAGTCTTCACAGTGTATATGGAAGAAAGAGCCTGTCTGCCAGTTTGTTTTTTTTAAAAATACGTTTTCAAGTATTTTTCTTCTGTATTCTTTTCATTTTCTGATATGGAACTTGCAGGGTGGGGGGAAGAAGCTATAGTGAAGCATTTTATTTGACACCACTGGCGCATTTATTAAGATTTGAAGAGCAACAAATATGTTTCCCACATTGCTGAAAGTATAGTGTTTCTCTGCTTCGTTGCTCAGAGCTAAATGGGGGGTGGTATTTGTGCACAAGCTCTGAAGAAATCTGTGGGACTTTTGCTGGAATATATGTAAAAGGCTGCAAAACTTACTCTTAACAGATGTGTACAGACAGATTTCTAGCAAGTGAGAACATTTTCTAGGACATGTTATCATCAGACCAAGAATAAGGCTTCAGTACGGCAATGCTTCTGCCAGGAGACTCTTCCTACCGAGCAGGATCCCACCCACGTTAATAGCGGGAGTTTTGGATGGGAGAGTGCTGGGTCCAATCCACTGCATGTCTGGGAGCTACGCAAGCCTGTGGGGAATTCCTCCCAGGCTAGATGATGGGTAGTAGGCTGACAAAAAACTGTCAGACTATATGCAGTGTAAGTTCAGAGTTGGGGTATTTCACTTAACAGCTTTTCTAGGGCACAACATTTATTGTTGCATTTATGCAGACATTAGGGACGGCAGTAAAAGAAACAATCCCTAGCAGAAAAAAAATTAATTAATGGACATGGTCATCTCGACAAAACAGCGAAGAGAGAGAATTTGACTTGTTTCCAGTGAATATCTGGACACACGCTTTTAACATTACGAAACTGAAGGGAGTGGGGATTAGAAGAGAGGGCTCTGGTTTGCTGATCAGTTTGGCCATCTCTATGGGGGTTAGGATTTGCGTCACATTGCTAAAGGTTACTGTTTTGTTCAGACATGCATAGGATAGGATGATATTAACCCATGCTAAACCACTCAATTTTTTGGACTCCRTTTTATAATTGGTGGCCTTAAGTTCCATTTAACTAGGGGGTGGAGATCAATTTTTTCTAAGAAACACAGGGATGCATTTGAAACAGCATCTCCAACTAATTGACTCAGCAAATGTCAGTAAAAAATTGTAATTCACAATTCTTGAAATTAGCCATGTTTCCAGGTAGTAGAAGTGCTTGTTAAACTAGTTGCTCCTCTATAGTTACTTGAGATCAATTTGGAAAAAAAATAATAAAGTATTTTTTTAATACTTCTATAATTTGTGTGGAACAGTTGTATCTTTCACTCATGCATATCACATCCTAACTGTATGAAACACCGTGCAGGAAGTTTATAGAAAAATTAGGTCCCAGGTTAATTAAGAGTCACTTTTACACTGGGATGTACTCTAAACTGAGATTGCATAAAATTGGCAGGTTGTTACTGGCTTGAATAATTTCCAACTCTACAGAAAACATCAACAGTCCTACTGGATAAAATCTTCAACTACAGCCACTAGTTAATTTAAACTGTTAGTGCATAAAACAGAACCGAGGCACCACAAATACTCTGTCAAGGCACTTATTGCCTTTAGATTTCCACAGTGTAGCACAGATCCCCAGGAATGACCTCCATAGCCAGGAACTACACTCCAGTTCTGCACTTGGGAAAAATAGGCCCGTTCAACTCTGCAAGTCTTCTCTTCCTCACTGAAAAAGAAGAGGAAGAGGAGTCAGTCATGGCAACAGGAAGATGTGGATGTCAGGCTTGGCTTACCTGCTCTGGAAAGGAGCTGAGAGACGTACTTTCTGCCAGGAAAGAAACAGGATAGCATCAGCTTCTGAATTCCTGCTTTAAGCAGCAGGCACAGCCTTACACAGTGTAAAACCAAGGAAGGTAAGATGAGGTTTCTCTCCCTATGAATTTTTAAGGCCGGAAGCTACTTTCAGCCTTACCTCCCTTACTCTACAGTCAATTGTATTTCACACAGTTTGCCTTTGTAATCTGACTTTGGCCAAAGCATCATCTGGCGCCGACTGATGTAAAGACAGCAGGAGACAGATGCTACAGTTTTTCCTTTGCTAGTTTTTCTCAATGGCCCTTTCAAATTAAAAAGAAAAATAAAAAAAAATTCTATCATCTCATTTCTTATCTTAAGCTTCTAGCCTCCAGCCCTCTGATCATGGTTAACATGGTCAAAGTAGTCTCATATCTACTCTTAAAGTTGATTTACAGCTCTGACAGCTACACTCATCACTTTTCAAGAAATGTGTGCAAGGAAAAAAGGAAAAAATAAAAAGGTATAAAGAGGATGCAGAAGTTAGCTCATGAGGATAAATGTAAAAGCCTTCATAGTTGGTTCATACAGAGCATCTTAGAGAAGAGAAGCTATAGGACCAAAACGAAGTTCTGGTAGCATCAGGTGATGGTAGGCGAGAGCACTGGAGTGGAGCACAAGCAGAGAGCTATTGCTGACAGGTAGGAAAATAAAGTTTTTCTATACTTATACATTGTCCAGGTGTAGAGCTGAGACGCTATTGCCAGAGACCATCAGACCGATGAATACGAGCTGCAAACAAGAACCAAATCAGACAAAATAATGCAGATCTTAATGGTCAAAGAGGCAAAATGCACAACTGTTACATGGAAGGCAAGTTGTGAATGCCTCCCCTTAACAGCAGGAACAATTAAAACACTAGATTCAAATCTTCCAGCTAATTACTTTGAACGCCAGGTGCTGCATGGTCATTAAAACCCTTGCTCTGTTCCAAAGGACAGAAAATAGCAAGCCTTTCCTGGTGCACCTCTCTAGTGACCAGGAATGCAGCACAGGCAGAATAAATACACAGGGAACCGTAACACTGAATGTTCTGTGTGGTCTCTGAAGAACTGGCACATACCTCTATGCTTGGCCATGCTTCCTAGGCGATGGCTGAAGCAAGACTGATTTTTGTTTTTTAATTTTTAAAACACAACATAGTTATCATCCGTCTAAGTATGGCCACTTAAAGCTGTTTTTCTGTGGCTTTTAAACCTGAAGTTGATTCATGAAGGGACAGAAGACCCTGTCTTGTAAACCATATGCAGATTAAAATATGTGGTTCCAGTTTTCCACCATTTCTTCATGGCTGGTGTTTATACGTTATGTCTTTTCCCTCAGACCCTGCGTGTTAGCCCTTGCTTTCTAGATGTGTCTGGCAGAACCCAGCAGAACCCAGTGGTGGGGGGTGTCCCCGGGAGCCTCCAGCCCAACCTCCCGCTCTGCCCAGCACTGGGTCAGGACAGCCGCTGGCTCTGTCCCTCTGAGTCCCGCAAACCCCCACCCTCCTGGGGAAGGAGTTCTTCCTAATGTACAAAAAGGACAATCTGCAAACTTTTGCTTATTCCTCCCAGATACATTGCTGCTGCGGAGGAGTTTGGCACCATCATGTTTGTAACCACCCTGCCTATGCAGTTAGGAAACGTTGAGTACAGCGTGGCTGGTACGCTGGCTGCATTCAATACTGCTCTGCTGGACTGATTTCCAGTGCTCTACAGCAGCTGGTAGCCAAGCAACAGAAAGCCTGTGCTGCATGCATCGTCTGAAACAGCAGCACACTTGCCCACGTTTTGCTTCATGAGCACTTCTGATCACTTCATTGAGAGTATAAAGATAACTCAAAGCCATGTGGCTCCCCACCTCTCCCTAGAAACACTTCCAATTTGTTTTGCTGAAGGGGATGGGCCAAGTCCCACTGCCATCAAAGTTCAACTCTACTACTTTCCATCTCCGTGTTAAAGTGGGAGCGAAGCTGGAGGAAGACAAGCAGTTGGCAGGAATCACAAGTGCTGGCAGCTCACAACCCATGTGCCATATGCTGTATCGCCCCGTACCGAAGCACGTTAGCAGCTCTCRCTCCTTCCCAACAAGAACCACTGTTACTGCCAAAAATGCTGCCTCTTCTGTGAGTTTTAACTGCCCAGTGTCTCCACGTTTGGAGCACAACCCATTGCCTGGCTGACAGCAGCTGCGTTAGGGAACCAGTCAGTGAAGGCTGCTTTCCTCCTTGAGCGGCAAGKCATCATCAGGTGGTTTCTAATTCAAGCACATCCACCGGAGCCTTCAAGTGAGCAGTTCTGCCCTTCTACCACTAGGAACTGCCCACAGGCACAGGGACGGACCTTGCCGTGCTCCTGGCTTGCAGCCAGCCCAACTCACCTAGGTCATTGTTATTCATCATGGCATTGGAGGCACGGAGCCGGGGACCTTGCTGAGTGAAATGGTACCCAAACTTCAGCAGTGAGGTGTTTTTTTCCAACATATTTGCGATTTCCATTTCTACTTTGTTGCCCAAGGGCTGGCTCTTTTGAAAACAGAAAACAGAAAAGCAAGCTGGTCAGGTCAGAGGGTGATTCAGAGCAAGCACTCAGATCTGCCATCTCCACCCCTTCCCTCCTTCTTTGGACCTGTTGGTCCATTTGGCATTTCTGACTTGGAGCTGGTGAAACAAACCGCTGGCTTGTTCCTGGGACAAGTGAGTGGCTCCAGCTCCTCCAGCAGACTTTATTTCTTGGACAGATTTGCAGCTAAGAGACATCTGGAGAAACTGATTTGAACTCCCAGTCACCCGTCCCTGAGCTCCCTGTAGATCAGCTGCTTCACTACTACCCCCTGGGTTTCTGGGGGGGACTAAACCTGCCACGGCATCCGTACCACTGCACACTCTGGAGCTCTCCTTCTCTTTTCCTTGCATTGTAGCAAAAATTTAAGTTTTACTAAATTGACATTATTATTTAAGACCCTGCAAGAGCTTGGAGCAAGGTGTGATATTTGACAGGTGCATCACTGCTCTCCAGGGCAGCACCAGGAACAGGGAAAGCTGCTTGCACTGCCACAGCCTTTGTTAATTACGGTAGGTAGTAGCAGATAGATACTGCCCCGGAACTGCAGCAGAAACAAGGGGCTGAAACCTCTCCAAAGCAACCTGGCAGTGGCGGCGGGCTGCCACCCTCCACCTTGACTCACCTTCCTGCAACCAGGACACGTTCACTTGATCCCGCTCGCGCACACTTTACCTGGTTGTCGATGCGCAGCTCTACAAGTGATGTGTTGCCCTGGAGCGCTTCGACAACAGCCAGGATCCCCGACCCAGAGATGAAGTTTGATTCCACATTCAGGCTCTTCAACGTGTTATTGACCTTCAGCATTTCTGCCAGTGCCTGTGGGCAGAGGTGGGTGGGAAGAGCTGGCAGTCAGACAGGCAGGGGTCCAACAACCCCCAGAGCAGCAGGGGTTCAGCTCCCCTCGCCTCCGGAGGACACCAGGAGGACCCTGTGTGCCAAGCGGTTTCACTGCCACCAGATGCGTGAGCTCTCTGTGGGGTGAACGGGCTTCCCCCCCTGTTGCAGGGGGATGCTTGAATGTGAGCATGCTGGAAGCCACAGCAAAACCTCGTATGGAGAAACCCTTAGGTGACAGTCCACACCTGCGGCTGCCCCATGACAGCTTCATCTGTCCCTCTTCTAAAGCCAGCATGGTGATGGCAGGGATGCTGCCCAGCATCAGCCCTGCCTCCTGCCTGGCCGGCTCCCTGCCTGCACGGCTCCTTCCATGCAAGGCTGAGATGCTTCCCATCCCAGCAGGCAGAGAGGGGAGCGTCTGTCTTGAACAAGGGATTCTCCACATCCAAGACATCCTCCCAAGCGGCATGACAACCACATTAATCACTTTTGCTTCCCTCAGCGGGTAAGACCAGAACTGGCTGGCACACTCCCAACCCCTGCAACCTGATCTGATGATGGCATTTCRTAAGCTGCATGGGAGGACCCGTCTACGTCATGAAACAGAAGGATCAGAAAGTGATGCCCAAGCGGCACCCACTCACACAGCACTTGGCTCCACAGCTCCCTAGCCCTGCACGGTGCCCCACAGGCCCTCAAACAGCACCAGTGCTGCCTGCACAGGCTTCTTCCCCAGTCTGAGTGCCTGAAATAACGTGAGGGCTGTACTCACCCTCCAAAAAGAAGTTTTTTTCTAACAGGAAACTGGTGTGCACATGTGTGCGTGGAGGTAGGCAGGGGTGGCCTGGGTGAAGAAGAGCAAAAATTGGTTGCAGTGGTGCTGGAGAAGTGTGCAAGGATGCAGCCTGAAAGGTAGCACCAGGGCCAGGCAGAACAGCTCAGCACCTCTCCGCATCCCCACAGATATTTAAGACCGCTTGTAGCAGCCAGAAAGACCCTTTATCACCCACAAAGGCCATGCATAAGAAATGCAGAGTCCTGCTTCTGCACAGGTCCACACAAAGGAATATATGTGAAAGAGAGCTAGAGCAGATGCATGCAAGGGGAGGGACGGGTGTGCACACAGCAGTGTATGGCTTTGTACCAACAGAAACAAATGGGGTGATCCTGAYGTAGGATAAATCGAGAGAGACAAACTGCTTTTACAAAATGCCACTAGGAAGTCGGTTCTTGTCTCCCACTCCTTTTCCGGGAGATCTGGAGGACGAATATGAGACCGAATGGGATTAAAGGCTTGTGTCCCAAAATCTCCGCAGCTGAAAAAGGAAGCGAAGGAACCAAAGCCTGTCTGTCGCTGGCTTTCACTAGCCGTCCTGAAACTGAAGCACCTGCACCAAACGCCAGAGGTGCAGAACATGCCAAATGCGACATAAAGTGCTTCCGAAAATAACTCCGAAAGTAACTCCGAAAATACCTTGCCCAAGAACAGCTCCTGTCACAACTTTATGACAGTGAGCTGACAGTACTTACGAAAGCAACAGGATCATTGCTCCGTGTCCCAACTATACTGAACTTCTTCACGTAGGTGTTATTTTTCAGTGCTTCTGCAAAAGCTTTTAAAGTTGGTACRGGAATATTCTGTGAAAAGAAATGCAGAAAACCTGTGTTATGCCATCATCCATATGAAGGAATACACAATACATTTAAACGATACTTTAAATTTCTTATCAAGGTGAAATCACCAAATGCACTGAAATAATTTAGGAAGGGGTCAATAAATGTTTTTACAAGTTCTCTTGCTATAATCAGCATGGCCTAAGGAGCATGGCAATGGCTTCATCCTATATTTCCCACTCTGCTGATAGTTCACTGCCTTGACTTGAAGCTACAGTGTCTCTGCTGTTCAATTTAATTGCCCAGAAACTCGGCTACTTACAAATGCAGGCGTTGTGGGGTTGTATGTAACTAGGGTCCATGAGCCTACAAAGCACTGCTCCTGCACTTTTTAATACAAATGGCAGCACTGAGCAACATTCATGTGATGTTCAGGAAAACTTCCACCCACGGGGCCTGATCCAGAAAGACCTGAAATGATCTCCTTGTAGTACAAAGCACAGACACCTCTGACTGCTTTATACAACACCCTTCAGGCTAACATTTGCCGTGCTAGGTCTCAGCTCAGAAAATAAATCCATGCTKCTTATTCTGAGTTCCTACAAAATGAGTGTTTTTCACTTATCAAGTACTTTAGATACCCTTTTCAGATGCACAAATTTTCACCTGTCTAAAATTTTAAGTGGTATCCTCAGCTTGGACTTCTTGCCAGAGCATTTGGATCCCACCATGTGGAATCATCTACAGTCAAAGCCATCTGCAGAGCCATAACACAGAGCCCAGCAGCTCACCATCTCCACTCCCACTCCCCAGTTCTCCAAACCGTGTCCCAAAGTCATGAGTCCAACGCACAAAAAAAGTGCCTGCCTGCCAGGCAGAAGGGATGGGCAGGAGATGGAAAGGCCTACCTGCAAGAAGGGACGTTTCTTCACATTTTCATGGCAAGTTTCAGCATTATGAAGCCTTTTTCCTTCCACCATTTTATCTTACATACACAGCCCCTCCACCAAATGTGTCTGAYTAAACCATTAAAGC
Source organism: Oceanodroma leucorhoa (assembly GCA_030449065.1). NCBI lineage: Eukaryota > Metazoa > Chordata > Aves > Procellariiformes > Oceanodroma > Oceanodroma leucorhoa. The sequence continues at coordinate 993,810 of JASVER010000187.1, forward strand.
AATCTAGAATGCCTTTAACCAGACAGGCTGGAGACAGGTCTCCCAAACTACCCTCAACACAGCTCCGGTCTTCCAGGCATCTACAGGAGTCCTGCTACCAACCCCACACCATTGTCCCACAGGAGGTAACAACCCCTATTGCCCAAAAYGGAGATGGGAAGCACTGGTGTTGTCTGGCTACATGCAGTGTTATGGTATTACTCTGTGCAGCAAAACAGACTTGGTCTCTGCCTTCTGTGTATCAGATGTTTGGTCTTGTTGTTAAGAAAGGAGAGTAGAAAGAAGCAAATACCATAATATTGTTAAGGTTGACTTCCTCAAGATCAGGATCATTGCTTTGTATTCGTTTCAGAGTTTCCTCCACATCCGTTGAGTTCGGTTCCTCATCAGGAACTGGTTTGTACTGTGTGGGTTTAATCACACCTGCAAATGAAAAGTAAGACATGTGAAACCGAAAGCACCCTGAGCAGCAGCGTGTTCTCTTTGGGTGTGTTTCTCCTCTTCCAGAAGCMGTGTTGGGAGAAGGAACCACAACCTGACAAACAGACGCAAGATGGAAGACCCAACAAGCACTCAGCAGCTCCATCTATGCTCACGTGCGTCCAGGAACGCTGCCCGGCGGCGGGGCCAACCAGCACAGGGCAGCCACCGCCTGYTGCTACGTGCTCCCAGGGTCCAAGACCGGGTGATGGAGGGCACACCATCTGCGTGGGGCTGTTCCCTGGGCTGTGCTAGCTCCCAGACAGTGCCAGGGCAGCAGCTGAGACCACGCTGGCTCGCAYAGGGCCAGGATGGACCAGAGATGGCCCCAGCAGTCACAGGCTGCTCTGACAGTCACGGCTCCAACCATCAGCCTAAAAATAATTCCCACGTTGCCTCTGYTAGGCAGCTTCAAAGGCAAACACTGCAGCCTGCTAACACTCTAAATCACTTACTGTTGAGTCCTTCTTTGTTCACAATGGTGCTGCTCCCCAGTGCCTCATAGTACTGCTGGTTACTCATCAAGGTGTGCATGCCAAGGATGGCTACAGAAACAGGAAAGGAGAACACGACTTGAGTTATTGCAGGCTCCAAAGCCAGGAAAAGAAGCATACATGCCATGCTGCCCGGGATGGGGGGCCGTAGCGCATTACCTTTCCCTGTGCGAGGACAGAACAACATACACAGGTGGGACAAAGCCCCCCGGCTATCATAAATACACAACAGGGCTCAAATGTCCTCCCTTGTTTATTCCAATGTAGCATGATTCATAGGAGAAGAGGAAATTCATCTTGTGGACAACAAACAGCCAAACAGCCAACGCTTCCTAGTAGCCGACTTGATTCAGCRTAACACAAAAATAGCAAGGGGAACACAATAAAAGACAAAAAAAAAATGCCATTGGTAGGATTTAATCTACAGRGTCCAGGCCAGCAGGAGCCTGCACATCCTCATCACCCTTGCTCACCTGGGCATGTGTCACACACTGCGACAGTCCAGTTTTTGAGATGAGCTGTGCCCCACGCAGAACCAAACCGACCCCTCAGGCAGCAACATACGAGGTGACGGTCATCCGAAGCGTGGCAACGCACATCATGTTTTTACTCAACAACAAGTGGGSGTGGTGGTGGTGTACTTTGAATTGATCTTTGTACGCTTGGAAGTTGACACTGTGAGAAGCTAAAGCTCTGCTGGCTCRGTTGAAATGCAGAAAGTGATGGTATGAACAAAATTCAAAGACTGTAAGAGCCCAAAAGCAAATTTTTGCCAGTTTGTGTATCTCAGGCTCAGGACTGCAAAACCAATATGCAAATGCATGTTACAATCATACAAAGCAATGATCCTGATCTTGAGGAAGTCAACCTTAACAATGTGCCCAGGGGATCTGCTGACCTTCTTGCCAGCTGCAAATGAGCAGTGGGAAGCCAATGGCCTAGAAACATTCGGGCAAAGATTCTGTTTATAGGAATAACCCCGCTACTCACAGAAAGTTCATGTTTGAAAACAAACTGGTTTTTTAATCAACTACTTTTTTTTTTTTAAATAACTATATGACTTTCTGGAGAAACATGCAGACACATGAATACTTGTTATAAACAGACACAACTGAACAAATCTTGGCCTCTAGATGGGCACAGTCGAAAGGAGAAATCCCTCCCTAAAATTCAAGCATGCCACCACAAAGGCACTTTGCTTTCCCATGAGCTGCTCCTCTTATGCTTRGTTGGCACCAGTCTTTCACCATTTGCTCAGTGTTTTGGCCAAGAAGGGCTGGGAGTTGCAGGAGAAAGCTATCCCTGAGGCCCATTACATGAATGGCATCTCTTAGGGTGACAGCTCACTGTGACTCCAGGTCAGGGTTGCACGGGCAGGACAGCCTGCAGCAAACRGCGTCAACGAACACCACCGTCCACTTCCCCACATCCCCCCAGCACATCCCCGGTTGGATTGCACAGAGYCAAGCAGTCTCCGTTGAGACTTTCAGTTTGGGCACTTTGAGTTTGCTTGTTCGTATTTCAGCCAGCCCTTTTCTCTGCCACATACTCACAGCTGAAATTTTCAGGAGTGCAACACAGGTTGGAAAAGTAATTTGCAGGCTCTGCATTTTGGAGATGCACATACACCCCAAACACAGTTTATTCTGACAATGAAATCTCTCCAGCAGCCAGGACTGTGAATATCTGGACTGCAGACAGAGGGAAGGATCTGCTGTTATGACCATGTGGAGTTTTTTGGGGCTAGAGTTTGTGCTGGTAGGCAAGAGGAACCTGCTGTTGGTAAGTCTGGTGCTTACTGTGTATTATCCAAAGGAACTCAGGCAGAACGAAGGCATCCAATTTCTGCCTCCCCCAGCTGACCAAAGGCACGGGAGCCCTTCCAGGACTTGTTGGGAGCCACCCACAAAAGCCATCCGAGTGGCCTTGCCAAGGAAGGGATCCAGTACACCACGGCTGACAACGAGCCCTGCTAAATAGGCAGGAGCTGTTTCACAGCCTTAGGAAACTTGGAAAAGCAACACTGTCACTGTCAATATTGAGATTTCAGCACAGCTTGTATCACATCAGTTCTCCTGCTGCCACTTCAAGTGTATTCTCCCAACAATTGCAGAACAAGCTGCCCAGAACAGCATTTCTCTGTGAAAATAATTGCTGCACAGATCTGGAGCTTAGAAAGGCAGATTTTATAGGACAGGGCTTTATAGGACTCTAGGAGTACAGTAAAAAAGCAAAACMCAGAGATGCAATGCTTGCCCAAGGTACATATGCTGGAAGCCTTAATGCAGAAACACAATTCTAAGCCAGAATATTATACTATTATGTACAAGATGTCTAGCTGGTGTGGTTATTCTACAGGCTATCTTACAGACTTCTGGCAAGGAGGATACTGCTAGGGAGTATGGAAGTCTGAAGGAGACAGAACTGGAAGAAGGAGCCAGCAGCACTGAAATATTCGACTGCTAGACCAGCAGGGGACACGTGAGCTCGGTAAAGCACCAAGGRGGTGTTCATACGCTCCTTTGACCAAGGCATACCCTATCCCAGTCACAAAGCTAAGTCCACGCTACTGGCTTCAGCAAGATACCAATATCGTCATCTCTGATGAGGCAGAGCAACGAGGCTTGCAGGGGGTTGCCTCCACTCAGACAACCCTGCCTGAAAAGCAGCAATGGGACACTGCTTGCACTTCCCTAGCACGGAGGCGTAAACCCCCCGGACAGGGACCACGCCTGTCCTTCCTGGTTTGCACAGGGCTTGTTTAGCCTGGGGAAGAACACGCTGTCGGGGCTCGAACAGCGCCTGCAGTCGCTCTGCTCCCCTCTCCAGCTCGCTACACATTCCAACCTACTTCTCAGTTGTTGTGAAGTACACCAACCTTTTAATGCTGGATTCCCCCACCCCTGAGATAACACTCACAGAACCAACTGCACAAATCGCAAGAAATACATAGCTTTAAAATGTGTTGGAAAATCTCTTTAACAAACAGCAGCCTTGAGTGTCTGTTGAAAGACTGCTCTAACCTGACAGCTCCTTTAATAGGTTGCACAAGAAATCCCCATTCTTACTGGGTCTGTTTGACTGTTTCTTAAGAGTTTTGGCTTGAAGAAAGCTGTGCTCCTGAAGGCGACAGGCTGCAATTTGCAAGGTTCAGTGGCAGAGACAGGAGAAGAGATCAAACAGCACACTCTGTTCCCTTGGTAAATCCTTCTTCTCCCTCCTCAGCTTGGGTCCATGCTCCTGATTAAATCACATGGGCTGAAAGTAACTTTAAAGATACACTCTTCTAACAAAGAAATAAACCCTGTCAAAACTGACAGCATTCAGGTAAAGAGCAAAAAGCTCAACAGCGCATTTCCCACAAAAGAACAAACAAAAAGAAACCAGTTTTCGAACAACTTGAACCCCCGATTCACATGAACCTATTTTACCAGCAATGTCACAGAGCTCTGCATCAGAGGCATTAGCGAGGGCTTCCTCCAGTTCCGGCTCCAGAGTCACACTTTCCAAAACAGGATCCATCGGCTTCTGCTTGGGGATCCAAGCTTTTCCTATAAATGCAAAGTGAGGTCACTCTCAGTATAGCTATAGCACCTGTTTCACAGCTAGCCATGCAGATGCATTTCCATGGGGTGAGATTTGCACAGTGGAAAGGACAGAGGGGCACAAGGATCTAGAGAAAAATCAGAGGAGACACTGAATCCCTTCCCATTAGCTCGGTCTGAGTCCTGCTGCAACGTGAGCCAGGAGGCACCTGCCAGACACCTCCAACTGTGGAGCTGGACTCCTTCACCAGTATAGAGGGCTGCATCTACAAAACCCAACAGCACATTTGTACAGGACGATGACTCTTCAACGCACAGCACTCAGAAAGCCACGCACAGCCTGCCCCTGCAGCACTTCACTTCTTGGAAGGCTGCATAAAAGGGATGGAGATTTGCCAGCACTCACATGGACCAAGAGAGGCCAGTGGCCTGAATCCAGCACTGTGCAGGATCGGTCCTGCCACTGAGACAGCTGCTACTGCTAACTCCAAATGCAGGGTGGCAGGGCAAATGGCACATTAGTCAAAAGAGGGTGGAAAGGAGGTGGTGGAGGGGGTCTGGYGGCAGGCAGGGATAGCAGTCGGTTGTCCATCGAGCACACGGGACGCAAGGAGGAGCAGGCTTGGGGCAGCTGGTCTGGCTCAACGTGGCTGCAGGGGACTGTAGGGCAGGRGTGCGAGACACAGAGGGCATGCCAGATGGAGACCTTCGTGCTCTATCTCCTGGGGCAGCAACAGGCCGAGGAACAGGCCCTTCCCCTACAAGTCAGAGGTGCAAAGCAACAGGTACAGCTGGTAACGCAAAGCTGCCATCTCAGCTGCTCGCTTGTGGCCTTCTCCTAACGGGGGCTGCCCACGCGGACAAGGGGCTGTGCAGCGAGTGACRCGGCTCCAGCCCAGCTCTGAATGCGGTGGGCTCCCCGGCATTCCCCCATCCCRTTGCCCAGGATGATCAATGGGGAAGCCACGACCCGGAGGCGGCTGCGTCCCCGGGAGGCAAGGGGCAGCGGAAGGGGTTCATGGCACCGCACGGCTGCTGCCAACGGCTCGCACTGCCAGCGGGCGGGCAGATCTCCGCGCAGAGGCTGAGCAGGTCAGGTCTGAGATTYCACCACAGGGCACCCACCTGCGACTGCCCCCGCCACCAGAGAAAAGAGAGAGGCTTGCGGTGTTTTAACACACCACGGCAGGGAGCAGTCTGCTGGGTAAACCCAGCGCTGCCACGGGAYGGGAGGAGGGGGAGAAGGGATCCCAGAGCATTTCGGAGCAGTCCCCTCCCCTGAAATAGTCCAGGATCACTGCAGAGAGATAGCGAGCGCAAAGCGCTCGGCCTGGCATGCCAGCCAGGACTATTTTTGTCCCCTCCTCTGAAACCAGAGTCAGCAGCACCAAAGGGGAAAAACAAAGATCTTGCTGCACAGGGATGTGCAGAAACAGAAGGGGCTAAATTTAGCCTCAAGGAAGAAGCAACTGCGCTTTGGGCTCCCCTGGTACAAAATGGAGGCTGCTATAATTGCAGAACAGCCCATCTCCTGCCCGCGCGCTGCCGCCCTGACGAAGAGGGCAGGAATCTGCCTCCTGGGACACAGCTGCTCTCGCCAAAATAGGCAGAGCCTCATGTGTGCCTGCACAGCCAGGCACCTTCTGGGCACTCTGCAGCAAAATGTCTGGGGGGGGGTTGGCCCCTCAGCTCTGGCTTGGTGCGGAGACCCGGAACCATTGTCCCACTGGACACAGGGCTCGGCAAACCGTCTGGTCGCTGCAGCAGGGAATAGGAAAAACAGGGCAGACTTAATCCTGCCGTCACACAGTAACTCCTTTTAACATATCAGTGTCATTGAAACTTCTGGGTTTTAATTTTAGAAAGTTTCATACCTCAGTCATGCGTTATTACAAGTTCAAACTTTAAATTAAGTGGTGCATGCAAACACAGCATTATGTATCATAATACAGCATGTATGCACACACCAACTCCTACCCTCCCCAGCAGCACGGCCAAGGGGAGCACCTCCCATGGCAAACTAGTAAACCACCCTCCGAACTGCAAACGTGGTGATTTATTTCCAGCTCTGCCACAACTGTGAATATGTAATTTACCATCTCTGGCTCACAGTCAATGTAAGTAGTGTCTTCACTCAACAGCATGTTATAAGTGAAAATATGTTTAATGCGTTTGAGATCACATCAGATTGAAATACGATTAGTTCAGACCAGAAGCTGAAGACTCAAAATGCCTGAAATACCTCCATCGCACTGCTACTACCTGCTGGGCTAGCCAGGTATGTAGCCAATGCTGGGCTGGGGTACATATGAAGTTGCTAAATCGCTCTTCCTGATAGCACTCAATTTACTCTTTTAATTTATTTCTGTCAAGGAGAACTCTTTTTTTTTTTTGCTAAAAATACCACCTCAAGTTTTATTAAATGGACAGATTTAACACAAGCTCTTTCTCAGAGAGGCACGTGGATCAGTAAGGGGGCAGCTTTGAGAAAGACCTTAGTTGGGAAACATGCTCACATGCCCACATTTTCATGCACTTCTTTTTTGATGTGGGGCAACCAGTAGTGCAAGCAGCGTACAACCAGATCTTCTGCTGCAGGGGGACCATGGTACAGAGGGAGGCAACAGCAGAAAAAAGCTGCTGAGAAGCTCCTGGAACCCAGAGGCAAGGACTGATGGGACCACATCGCATGTCAGATGATTTTCAGAGTGCTAATGGGAGCAGGAAAGCCCTTTGGATAATGGCACATGTCCCAGGAGAACAGGAAAAGATGCCAGGAGAGGAAAGAGAAGAAGTGGAGCAAACCCCTTGCTCAGGGGGGTTTGCACCCCAGGGCCAGGCAAAGCAGGGGTGCGGCAGCCACCGCAGGGCACCGTGCAGGAAGACAGAAACATGCAAGCTGCAGGAGACTGGGAAGTGAGGCTGGTGGTGTCAAGAAGTGATGAAGACTAGATGGGAACTGTTGGGATCATCACAGCTGAGGGGAGCTGTGGAGTCCTCTACACCAAGATGAAGTTCAGAGTGTAGGGATGGAGCATGAAAGGCAACAATGGAAGAGAAAGCGCAGCCTGCAGAGCTCACAGGAGGACAGGGCAGAGGAGGAACAAGAGGACAGAAATGATGTCTTCCCCAGAGCTTGATACACCTGCAGTGGGATGGGGACGGAAAGAGGCTGCACAGTAGTACAGCATCTGTCCATCACTTAACAACGTATCAGCTGGTACCCAAATCAGCAAGTGCATGGATGTCTTGGGCACACCCCAGTTTATTAGCCAGCCCAGGCTGGGGCTAGACAGCAGAGAGAGCAGATCCACCACCCCAATGGTGTCAAAATTAAGTCATGCTCAGCAACGCAAGTCAGACGCAACCCTTCTGCTGTGCGCTCGCTGTGCGCCCACTGTGCCTTCATCGTGATGCACTCAGCATGGCACAAAGGATGACCATACCTCTCTTTTCACCCGTGAAAGGAACCAAGTCTTCTCTGTCTTTAACGTCCTTTGCCTGCTTTTCTAGGTGGGCCATGAGTTCCTCCCTTTTGAACGGGCCGGTTGGTGGCTTTTGCGTCTGATCCCGCTGCCTGAGCCCTGCTGGCAGCAATGCATTCTAGGCATGGAGGGGAGAAACACAGTTTATCTCTGCAGGCTACAGTCCCCATCCATCAAACTCTCTCCTCTCTCCACTTTTCTCATTGCATTGTCTTTCTTCCACATTGCTGGACAATTTGCTTCTCCTTGTGTCAAAGGTTATCTCCATCCAACCCCACTGATTCCCACATCATCTAAGACATGTGATGCTCCTTCCCCACCCCAATTTCAAATGCTGGCTCCACTACAAGATCTCCATGCTGCCAAGTGGATGTTTCTCTACAACAGCAGCTCCAGCCCTTTCTGGGTGGGCTCTCAGCCATCGCCTCCTGCTCCTCCTAGCCTCTTCCCACACCCTCACCATTTCTGCTGCCTCTTCGCAACAGTCGCAGCACCAGAACCCAGCTGCTAAACTCAACCAACGTTCTCCTCCCTGTTCGTGTCTGTCTGAGTGCCCACATGCCCCACGTGTCCCAACAAGAATCAGTTCAGGGAAATCCCATGGTCTTTCACAGAGCAGACCAGAGAGCCACGGTGGTCTCTTCCGTCACAAAACTACAGGCAGGGTCTCACAGACAAGGTCACTCCATTGCAGAACAAAATCCTTGCAAACCTCAGCCCTTTTTCAAGCTGCCTTCTTGTTATTCACTCACATTAGCCACCATGGGAAGTTGCTTTGTGCCTGACACATACGGCACGTAAGCACCTGCTTATATTTAAATATAGAACAGCCTTAATGCAGTAAGTAAGACTATTCCCAGATTTGACACTAAGCATGTTCTTTAAAGCTTTGCTGGAGAGAAGTCAACATTTACTTTTTAAGACATCCAAGGTGATTTTGAACAACACGCTGATTATTCCATGCCCGCCTAATAAAAGTAATTCATTATAATTTAAATCTGTATCAGTGAAAAGTCTGGGAAGGAAAATGACTATTAGGAAGCAATTAGACTCCAGCAACCTTGGAGGGCAACAGAGGAGAACTGTGCAAATGCACAAGCAGGGAGGCATAGGAAACAGCTTGCTTCCTCCGGCTTCATGCTGTGAGAGGTGACCACGCAATCTTTGTGCTTTAACTCCTGTAACCAGGTTACACCTGTACTGACAGACATTTGCGATTATTTTACCTTTCTGCATCTTTCACAGAATGCTGCCTGACTCTGTGTCTTCTGAGGCAGCTGTAACCAGCCCATCAGCCCATACGCTTAGTCCCAGGAGCTAGCCTGCCACCTCTTAATTCTTTTCCTGTGTTGCAATTAAAAATACTGATGATGCAATCTACACTGCCCATCATTGCCCCCAGAAACACTAACTGCATGTTGCAGGAACAATTTCTCACTTGGCAGTGCCCAGCCTCATCATCTAACGCTGCCATAACCCAGAGGCCTGCCAGTTGGCTCTGCACATCCCCTGCCAGGGCCACAGGACAACGTTGCCTCCAAAAAGCTTTCATTGCCTGGCACCAGCAGGCCCAGTGTTTGCATATGCGCAGGTCTTACTGATGTTTGGAAATTGCTAAAAAGCAATTGTCCCATTTTGCATAACTCTGGGATTTGGATTTCTGCCTAAATGGAGAAAAATACAGAACATTTGAAGTTTGCTACAAAAAAAACCCCAAACAACCCCCAATACCCAAAACATTCCCTCCAAGGTAGTCTGATCAGAAACAAGAGATCCAGTTTCCGCAAGTTTACTGCCCTGCACCAGCACTGGCTCACACCGGTGCTGCAAATCACAGTGCTGGTCACACTGGAGCATGCACGCCAGGGCAAGGGCAGGGGAATATCACAGAAACAAAGTCCCACGTGTAGCCTGTGTTTGCGATGGCAAAACTGCTTCTGCTCATCTGCAGACAGTCTCTTCCATCCTTGCACTGAGTATTGGTTCTGCAAAGGATCCCACTTAAATACAGATTACTTATGCAGCCCATTCCCCCACTACTACTGCGGTTACCAGCTAGCAAATCTTGTGTAAACATGACTTACATCAGGATCCAGCTCTTCCAGTTCATTCTCTAACTTCCTGAGCTCCTCATCTGTCAGAGCTCCAAGGATCTTGTCTTCATCCAGGTCTCGGTATTTTTCTAGCTCCTTTCTGTAAGACATCTTAGACGAGTCTCGTGAATCTCACTTTTATGCCAAAACAGGACCTGAAATGAAAACAACAAGCAGAACACTGAATACATGAAACACGACACTGCAGCCCGGCTGGTCGGGGAATGCAGAACACCACAGAGCTGCAGAAGATCTTTGCTTAAAGCATGGCTGACTTCAAAGCCAGGTCAGATTGCTCAGGCCCCCCCTACACGCAAGTACCAGCCCATGGTCGTGAGAGCGGCACAACTTCAGGAGCACATTGCCGCATCACGGACTTACAGGGCAGCACCGAGGAAGTACTTTGCACAGGACCCTGGCTAGAGATGTTTTTCTCCAAGCAATGCTAGATGTTAACGAACTGTCCTAGGTGTTTATTTTCTTGAAGGGCAATAAACCACAAATCATAAAGTCTGCAGCTCTCATGCCCTTACAAGCCCCCAGTAACACCTCCCTGCACATGGCACTCCAGATAACGTCGTCACCAGGTGGGAGAACAGATTTGTAGCATCACTGAGTACCTCTGAGCCCTGCAAACCTCCACGAGGCTACAGTGCGCGGCACTCCTTCCCATGTTTTAAAGCCACAAGGAGATCAGGAAGTATTATCCACTCGTGTTCCGGAGGCTGCCAGTTAAACGTGCTGTTTAGTGACCCACCTGCCCTGAGACAACACGTGTTTGCACTGCTGCAAGCTAAGCAGCTGACCTGAGCGTTACTGCACGTCTAAACCAACCCTTCAAGAAGAGAAGAGGGAGTAACGTACTAAATGACCTATCTGGATAATCCCTGCTGACCCAGGGGTTTGTCCCATGTCTCCTAATATAAAATGCCATACACAATCACATGCATGTAACTGGACCTCTGCCAGCAATAAAACACTGTAGTAGACCTTCTACGGAGATCAACTTGTTTAAAATATGCAGGTGGGTTAAAAAACACACTCACTAAAACACACAAGAGTATATCCAACTCTGCTTTTTTGCTGAAAGTTTCCTTCTGTTCCATAGCACTCTCTGTATATTTACATTTTTTGGCTCAATTTTTGTGGAGAATATTGAACTCTAGATAATTTAAAGTGACTTTTCCTACAGTTTAAAAAAAGTTTTGCTATTCTCTCAAGTGGCATTTACATTAAAATAACAGCAAGGCCTGTGCACTTTTCAAGGAGCCAAACATCTTTTGAGTTTCTATAAATGGTCTCTTTTCAGCTTCTGTGGAATGTCAGAGYCCTATGCCGAGTCACATCTCTCCAGCTTTGCTCATCCTCTCAGGGCAGATCATGCTCTTATGATCGCTCTTCATTAGCGGAGAAGTCTCTTTATACAAATTACAACACAGCTGCTGTTCCAGATAGGAAAATTATCTTTAGCTTGGTCACAAAAGGGCACATTAACGCACACGTGGCTTGACAGCAAGCCCTTAAATTTAGACCCGTCATCTGGTCCGACATTCGGTTTCCCACTGCTGTGATGGCAATTCCTCCATCACTCGCATTCCTGCCACTCGCCACCTAGGAGGTGGAGCACCAGGAGACAGTGCCTCCTTGATGGGAAGAACAGCCCCCCAGGCTCCCACAGCCGTGAGCCGAGAGGGTGAAAACCAGCTTTTCRTTGGGCTGGTTTGCTCTGCACGGCAACAGTCAGCCTGCGGGCACCAGGGTCGAGGGCAGCAGGAGGGTGAAGGAGGAAGCATGGGCTACGGGGCTAAGCGAGGTGGTGGGGACCCCAGCAGTCCTGCGCTTTACCAGTCCCCTGCGGCAGTCCGTGCAAGGCACCTCGAGCCGCGAGACTGATGGGCAGCTGCCACGCAACCGTGCACCGGTCAGGCTAGGAGCCATGTCCAGCAGCTAAGCCCCAGCCAGGCTGCCCTTCTGGTCAGCGTAGAAAAAAGCAGAGCCTTTATCACAATTATCCAGGAACAAACGCTTGTTGTCACAGCAATTATTATTACTCTGATGCGGTAGATCCTAGAAAAGCAGCCTGGACTTGGATCTGGAGATGTGCTGTGCCACTGCGACCTTAGACTGAAGCGCATGAACCATGACTTGTCTGTATTTCATATTCAATTTTCAGTTCAGACTGTTCTGCTGTGGAAGGAGCTGGAGCTAAGAGCAGGCAGGAAGGCAGAGGATAACCCACCCCAGGGCGCTAAATTCCCTGTAACGGCTTAGAATACCCACACCTACCATGCACGTGGCAATCTCCGTCTTGGCTACGTGGGGACGGCTACTCCCAGAGGCAGCCACAGCCCCTTCCTAGCAATCAGGGGTAGCCTGCAAGCGGCGGCTCGGCTGGGACCAGCGCGCAGCCCCCGCGGGGCTGACCTTGTCGCCTCCCGCCAGAAGGACGGAGACTATCAGCACCCAGAGGCGAAAGGCAGGACAGACGTCGGATGTCAGCACGCACAGGCAACGCTTCTGGAAAGTGCTCCGGGTTCCAAAGCATCTTGCAGAGATATGAAGCCGGGACTGCATATAGCAAAGGCCTTGAGGGCTGAGGACAGGTGCAGAGCCTGCTGAAACACAGCTGAAATCCCTGCGGGGAGGATTTCGTTTGCTATGTACCCCAAGCAGAGCTGCCAGGAGGGGACAGTRCCCTCACAGCCTCACCGGTGCAGCCCGACGGTGCCGACGGCTCGCATCGGGAGCACTAACCATGCCCGCGGTGGCAGGACATTTTGTACCGCTCCCCAGACCGCCGAACAAGCTGTGTGGGTTTAGCGTAGCATCCTCCAGCACAGCCTCCAGGACCAGCACGTTCGCTGGCTCTCCCTTATCTCCGCATCCCAGGCCTCTTCTACCCTATCTTGCTAATGAGTGCTGGGAGAAAAAGCAAATAGCCCGTCTGCTGTAAATGGCAAGCGGGCTTTGTACTGCCAAAAATAAGAAAGCAGGTAAATTCTGCCTAAGCATAACTGTTTTCATTTATACAACGTGCTGAAACACCCATCTCTACAAACAGCTCTCCCTGACCTGTACTAGGGTTCAAGCATGGTTTAACACATAATCCCCCCACACCTGCACTCCAAAAAAATACCAAGATCCTCCAACATAACTGCAATATTATATTCAAATTTTAAATCCACACACCTCTGGACATTCACRGAAGAGTTAATTCTAATTCACCACAAATCTGCTCCATCAAATCTATTCTCAATGCCCTCCTAAGATGGCAGCTTTGATTTCTTGCTATTTTTCATTAAACCTACCAATACACTTTTAATYCAATCAACAAATGAAACATCACAACAAAATATATACATAATATACAGAAGCTGCACTGGACTGACACTATTACAACTTTAAGACCTCAAAAAATTGAAATTCATATTGACTACCAAGATAGCAAGATATTAGGTCTCACTGTCTAAAGTATTCATCAGACACATTACAGAACAGCCCAAACACTTGCACTTGGTAAGTCTGACGAGCACACAAGTTGGTATGCATGAAGACCAATAACAAGGTTCAAGAAGAAAAATGAAATCGGATGGGAGATGAACATACACCACAGGTCACCTACAGAGAAGACTGTTCCTATCATGAATATAGGAAAACAAAACAAAACAAGAAAGATAACATTTGTGATTATGAGGGGGATGGAATAGTTTGTTTCTGAAAACGGCTGAACAAACAAGTGGATGCTGTAGAACAAGTGAAAATGAAAAGCACTCCGTACGACACTGGAAATACTCCTCTCACTGCTCTGTACCGCTGTGGCCCCCCTGCAGCACTGTGCCCTTTCTGGGGCACCCAAACCCGAGAGCAGCACCGACCTCCGCGCGGGGAACCGGTGGAGACCCGGGGAAGGTGGCCCATGCGGGACCACTGTGTCCCACCCTCAGCAGACAGCAGGCACGGGGACGCGGTCGTGCTCCTCAGGTGGGCGAGCAGGGAGGGCCCGAGCAGGGCAGCAACGTGCTCGGGCTGCAACAGGCTGCTCGGGGAGGCTGCGGAGCAGCACAGGCACCGCCGAGTCGGAGGATCTGCAGGATCATCCCTCAATGCTCTGACAACCCAGGAAAAAGAACAAATGAGAAAGCGGAACTGGGTAAAGCGACAGAAACAGCAGCGAGCAAGACAAACTCCAAGAAAACACAAAAATGTCACAGAGAAGACACAGAGACTGATTTCCCCTGGGTGCTATGTAACGCAGCGTGACGGCGGTCTTGCGCACGCTTACGCTGGGAAGCCCAGCCTCCAACTGCACAGCCTCCCCTGTGCGTTAGCATGCTAATAGCAGGAAATCACGGAAAGCCCTCTTCCCTTCAAACATAYACGGGGAAAAAGAACAACTAACCTCAGCGAAGATACAGGGCTTTTCGGTGATAAATTCTGTTATCGGTCCAATCCGACCCCGATTTCAGCGTTTCGTGGCAGRCTGCAGCATGCGGCTGTCACTTCCACAGCCGTAGGGACTGCAGCACACGGAAGGGTTTGGTGCATCCCGAGTCACCAGCCACACCGAATCGCCAGCAAAAGGCAGAGGCTGATGAGAGCCACGGCTGAAGAAATGAACATCCCCCCCCTCAAACAACCCTCAGATCTACTGGGAAACTTTTTCAGTGCTTTGAAATAAGAAAGCAGACCAAGGGCTTGGTTTCTGAGATAAGGAGGCGGCCAACAAGCGTCACCAGCATAGACATCGATGATTCTTGGAAAAACTGCCAAGTTTGAAGGCAGAAGGCTATTCAGGATGAAAGCTGTTTTTAAGCAGCACCAGAGGCAGGAGWTAACCTCATGAGGGATAGCCTGGCTCGAGTACAGTTCTTATGTGACTCATGCAGGGGTTTGATTTATGAGATTTTTTCCTAACTTAAGTATAAACCCGAGTCAAAGTTCAGAGCTATTATTTTTACAGTATAAAAATAATAAGCCTATGTCAACCAATCCCTCTGTAGTTGCTACAATTTSTTTTTTCTTTTCTTTGACTTTTAGCGTAACTTTAAACGCCAGGGCTTTTTTTGAGAAACTGTACATACCTCAAGTGACCATTTGCTATAAACTCAAGAGAAGTTAAGTACTTTCTGTGCATACACTTAGACCTCAGTGAATCACCCAGGTGTAAATCCAAGACGCATGCTGTGCAGATGAGAGGAGCAAATCAGCTCCAGTTGGTTTCCTAAATGAAGACTGTATTTTTATGTGGCTTCTCAGTCCCCTGATAAACCTTAAAGCCATTAGCTAACTCTAAYGAAATCTCATACAGGACTCAAACCCTAATTTCTTGTCAAGCTGCACATGCGTGCAAAGGGTTCGTCAGCACAGGTGTAACATGGAGCAAGCCTAGGCATCTCCTTCGGCTGCCAGTCAGGGAATGAAGGAGAGAGCYGGGGCATTTGCAGGGAGGTCTAGAGGAAGGAGGGATACCAGAAGCACGTGGAGAAGCAGGAGCCGTTACACGTGATGGACCTGGGGCAGACACGGTGGGGATGTAGGGATGAAGGACATCTATCCACCAAAAAGTAAGTCTCTGCTGATCCTGCAGCTCATGCGACAGCTTGCGAACTCTGGGCTTGCATCCCAGCATACCTGGGTGCCGGTGCGCAAGAGCCTGACTCCACAGCCGCCCTGCTGTTTGAGTCACTGAGCACCCCAATACCACCAGTTCCCAGGAGTTTCAAGAAGGGACCAAAATTTAGGGCCAGATCCAGTAACAGCAAAGGGAAAGATGCACATCAGCTCCTTCTGAGACCACACCTAAAAACACGACTCTATGTGAATTTTGCAAAACCCAGCAGCAAAGCAGAGCAGAGGACAGGAGGAGCTGGATCCGTCCCCTGTGTCATCACACAGCCTTACCCATCCAAAGTCTTGACCGCTGGGTGCCTCCTGTCACTAATTACCCTGGTCACGAGAGAGTCAAATGCAGGTGTGCTGGAACAGGAATGCTCTCCTCCCAGCGCACAGGTACAAACGTCACACCTGGAAACAGCGGTCCCTTCTCTGGCAGACACAACCAGAGCCCAGATGACCACGCGCAGGTGACCACGTGCCCCATACCCAGGCAGTGAGATGTTTGCCCCATTTCAAGTGAACATACTTTCTTCTCGCTAAACGTCAAGTCTTTGTCTTGGAGAAATGAAAGGAAGATAAATATCTAAAGCCAGTCCTTTTAAGGGAATGGTCTCCTGCTCGTTTTTTGTAGATTTTTTTTTAGGCTGATCCCATTTTCTCAGCTAGAGAGGCAAGCACCTTTTTAACAAGCCATAAATGCAGACCCAGGCTACAGCGTCAAGCGCTGTTGGTCTCCTTGGGCTCTGCATCACCACCTTGAATGTACAAGATGTTGAACATCTTGTTAAAGCTACAAGAGACTTCCTATAGACCGTGCACTGGACTTGCAGTCCAAGCTGCACGAGAAAGCATCTAGCCAGGAGGTCCACAGAGGTGGGCATTCCCCTCTGCTGAGCACCGCTAAGGCTGCAGTTGGATGCTGCATCGGGCTTGATGTCTCCCAGTAGAAGACAAGTCTTGACAAGCTGAGGAGACTCCAGTGCAGAGCCAGCAGGATGGGCAGGAGGCTGGGACACAGAAGAGAGGAGAAGCAGAGGGAACTGGGCTTCTTCAGCCTGGAGGGTGGAAGGCTGCCACGGGATCTAATTRCAGTCAGTCATCCGCTGCCTAAAGGGAGAGGATTTCTAGAGAAGACAGAACCATGCTTTTATCAGAGGTGCACAGGGGAAGGACAAGGGGCAATGGGAACAAGTTGTGGCAAGAGAAATTCTAACTGGACATCAGGGGAAAATTCCTCACTGCAGGAGTGGTGCAGCCCTTGGACAGGGACCAGAGAGGTGATGGGATCTCTATTCTTGGATATTCRATGCCCAACTGGACAAGGCCCTGTGCAACCTGATCTAGCTCTRGGGGTAGGCCTGCTCAGAGGAGGACACTGGACTGGGAACTTCCAGAGGTCCCTTCCCATCTAAACTTTCTGTGACTTGGTCTCATAAGAATGTGCAGGTCTGTCCAACTGTCCAGGTTCCTCCTCTGAATGCCAAGAGGTTACACAGGATGGGAACTGGGCTCCAAGCCCTACGTTTCACAAAAACTTGTTTTTTCTGCACTCATTTAATTTATCCAGCTGAAGCAAAGTCCTCACTGCTGTGATTCAAGTTTGCATTCTGATTCTGGTTCAACACAAGGGGGTTTAGCTGTCTTTCCCTGAAACAAACTGTTCAAATCACCATGAGCTCAGACATGGTTGAAGGTCACCTTGGCTGAGTCCCTTGCTTCTGCAGCACAAGAGTGAGTCACTCAGCCTCCAGGAGACCATCATAGTACCTTGCTTTGCAGCTTTCTCATGCTGAGAAGCCCTTGTGCAGCTTGAAGAGTAGCCAAGCATCATCTTGAATGATTCTCAGTAAAATAGAGCACACAAGGTAGTTTATATCCCCAACAAGCAGTGCCCATCAGGCTTATCTTCATCCCTTAGCCTTTCCACAGCAGAGCTGGGCAGCGCCACCACATTCRTGCCCTGGATGAGAAGAGTGGACAGAGAAAAGACAGGGAATGCTCCAGGCAGTGAGAAACTCTGTCATGTCAGATGCAGAAAGCAGAGCTCAGCACACACCCTCACTGCTCCAAGGCAAGACAGCCATCAATAAGAAAGACTGAGCCCCTCTCAGCCTTCCTGCAAGAGGTTCATGCCTAATGAAATCCAACAGGGAATCTGCTCTCCCTTCAGGTAACTCAGACTTCTCCAAGGAAGATCTAGATTTCCTCTGGTTTGATAAAAACCTCCCAACCAGCAGCCRTTAACCTAAGACACACTGAAATTTGTATTTGAAAAGAAACATCTGGAAGGAGGCATTTTGGATCTATCAAAGCACACCGTGGCTTCTGCCTCTCTAAATGACATGCTGGCCATGCAAAACACGTAACGCTATCTGGAGTTATCATCACCACCCAGAACCCTATAGCAATGAAGATCAATACACCCTAGACTACACTCACTGATGATGATGCTTGATTCCCATGGAGATCCTCATGCCGGAGCTGACATTCCCATCCTTGCACTTGACAGCTCCACAGCAAACGGCTTGTTGTACGAGGTCATACACGCACAAAGGAAAGCTCCCTGTGCTTGACCAAAGTGACCTCTCCCTTCATCCACTGGTGCTGAGGGAAGTCTTACGCCGGTTGCACTCTCCTGGACCGTCCTCTCTCCTTGCGTGCCAGGAGGTGCAGCTCACCCAGCTCCTAACACGATAGTCAGAAATTGCCTCTATCTCCTGGCCCTCCTCTACTAAACACTCCTGCAGCCTGCAAGCCACACAACTCAATACTGGCTCTTACCAAGTGGYCTTTCTTATCAGGGCCATCCAGCAAATAGCCTGGATGTTTGGTGACCAGGCAACACGTAACAGGGTCAAACTCTGCCAAGGCCCAAATACAAACCGTCCCAGCTGTATCTCCTTTGCATATTTTTAAGGCACACACTTGTAAACACAGTTATGTGTTCTCCTATTTGGGGTGAGGTTCTCTCATGTACCTGGCATGTACTTAATTGCTTAATTACTAATCCCTATGAAAAGCACATGGGCACACTTGAGCCATCAGTGACACCATGCACTCAGCTCCTGCTCTGTAACTTGAACCCTTCCACTTGGAAACTTCACAGCCAGCACAATCTCCTCTGAAACGGGATCCCGGGTTTCTTGCCTGAACTTCTGTTAGTCCTCAGACGGACTCCTGCTTCTCTGGCACTTTCTAGTTGCCAGGAGCAGCTGAGCCTGACAGATGCCATGTGAACACAGGAGCAGAAAGGCTCCTGTCTTGCACTGAGCTGCGTCTCAGACCCTTTGACAGGCGATGGCGATGTCCTGTAAAAAAGAGGCCCTGCCAGACTGCCTGGAGCAAAGCACAGCGACGTGTTTGTAACACACCTACGGCTGCACGTTCCTGATCCCACCCCATTGCTAGTGCGGCCGAAGCAGAGGAAGTGAAAATGAAATGCTCCATCAGGGTGCAGCTAATAAGCCCTAGATAGGTTGATGCTCAATGAACACTGAAGCAAAATGAGTACTGTTCCAGCAGCAATGAGCATGTGGTGTACGCTGTGCACCAAGTCGGAATCAGACATTTAACAGAGGCGGGACCCTCACACAACCCTCCAAGGCCTGAGGAAACGAAGATACCACCTCCAGCTGGGAGAGCTACTAAASGGCACAGCGCTGGAACGGGGCAGAGCTCAGGGGAAGCATCGCTGTAGCCCTGTTTCTGTCCTTCTCGCCTGCTACTGGCTGCTGCCAGCCAGAGCGTCCTGGGCTGGACAGACTTTGGTCTGACCCAGGATAGCCTCTGATATGTGTTTATCTCATCCACTGTGAACGAGCAGGAAGAACTCCCTCTCAGGAGGGTGATGCAGCTCTGGGACAGGGCACCAGGGAGGCGGGGCCTCCATCTTCGGGGGTTTCTAGACATAGGCCATATGAAGCAAAAACCTCCCTGGCTGAGCAGAGATCTGCTGTGAGCTGGACTAGAGAACCGCTGAGCCACCGGCAGTGCTGGGGTCCTGTGGCAAAAAACGTGGCCGTTTAGCAACATGGCACACAATCTTTATCTCCTGTTTCTTCCAAGAGTCTGGTAATTTTACAAAGTAAACATGTTTTGACTGTAAGTCCCTACCTGGAATGCAGAATTGAAGACAGAGTCTTCCTAGCTCATGATTTGCAAATGGCTGACAACTACAGAGGAAAAAATCAGAAAGCCTCCTCCCCTKGAGCTGTGCTGGGCTTTCACAAAAACTCCACATGCCTGGAAAACAGTGAAGCAGCAAACAGAGAAGTAAAACAATTAATCTGCAAACATTACATTCAGTAGCACATCGCTCTGGGGGATGGAGTTACACATCTAGCAACAGGGGACAGGCACTTCTTACAAAGATCATTCAGGATCTCTTGAGAAGATAAATCAAACTGTCCTTTGGGTGAATGAAAGTAAAACACAGGCAAAGGAAATCAGTAATGAGATAGACCAGGCTGTCTCCACATGTTTGACTTTCCCAAACATACCAAGCAGGAGAGGAAGCAGCAACGTATTCCCCAAATTATGCAAAAACATATTATCTGGAGAAAAGCCAGCAGACCATCACAGCTGAGAAATGTGTGAAGAAAAGAACAAGACAAGTCAGGCTGGAAAACAAAGCAATGCTGGGAGGGAGGGGGGTGGCAAAAAAAGAGCCCCAGCAGGAGGAAAACAGAGACCTTGAAATGAGCAGCAGCGAGCATACAATGCAGTGTGCTTGTTGGAATACCCAAATGCATGTGCATCAGGGCAACACGTACTGAGGCTGTCAAGAGACAACAGTGCAGACTCTTCTACGCCATTGCAAAAGGCATTCAGCTCTGGGCACCGTGGTGCCAGCAAGACCGTGCTTGGCTGTAATGTTGTAGCCCAGCTCCTCCCTCCAAGAAGACAAAAGATGAATGGGTCACTAYCATAACCTGAAGCAGGGCTTGCATGCTCAAAAGCTTGTCCAGTATTTGCTCTATCAGCTAGTCTGAGAGAAGGTGCCACCTCTCAGCTCAAATTTTGTCTCTTTGATGAGAAACGAAGAATTCATTCTTCAGAGTGAGCTGGCGGGTCACACGTGAGGAAGGGATTCTATACACACTTAAAAAACAACCTCAGCCACATGGCTGAGCACCTTTCTGGCTCAAGGCCCAATACTCAAGGAAAGGTGTAAAGCAACTAGAGAGAGGACCTCTGCCTAAGGGTAGGGCAGCTGGTCCATAAGGGGGACAGTGGGCAATGGGTTCTGCCCAACAAACCATCCAAGACCATTTCAAAAGCAGAAGCAGATAGATGAGCACATCAGGATGGCACGTGAGTGGGGGCAGAAGCTGTGTCCAGCTGAGTGGAGGAAAGTTATCTTTGAGATCGACAGCGCCTTTCAGCCAAGGCAGTGGCTAACTCAAGCCAGAGGATGGCCATGGAAAATACACCACAAGGACTCAAGGAACCTTTCCCCCGCTAATTTCTGCTTTTCCCGTTCAAAAGCAGCGCAGATTTCTATTGGTCCATCCCCTGGAGAACCACTTCCCAGCAGAGCTCCCAGGATTACAAACGCAACAGCAGTAGCAAAGAACTACCCGCGGCCTCCGCAACCCGCTCGGCGCGGCGCAGGGCCCTCTCCCCCCGCCCGCACCCCCGGCGCTGCCCCGCGCTCCCCGCCGGGCCGGCAGCGCCCGCGCCCGCCACGGACACGGGTGAGCGCCGCCGGCTGCCAGCCCAGCGCCTCCCCCGCGGGCCGCCTGCTGCGGGGCGCAGCCGCCCCGCCGCCCGGGGACACCCGCTGCCGCAGCGCCCGACGGCGGCTCCGCGCATCCCGGCGCAGCGCTCCGATCCCCCGGGCCCGGCCGCCCGGCAGGCCGCCCGGCAGGCAGGCAGGCAGGCAGGCAGGCCGGCAGAGCGCCCCAGCACCCAGCCAGGCGCCCCTGGGCGCTGCCGGGCGCGGGCAGCGCGGAGGCGGCCGCTATTTATGTCGAGCCGGTGCCGCCCGGTGCCGGCCAATACTCTGCCCCGATAAGGGCCGGGCCGAGCCGGGCCCGCCACCCCGCCGCCCGCTTACCGCAGCCGTGAGCCGAGCCGAGCCGAGCCGTGCCGAGCCGAGCCCGGGCGGCGCGTCCTGCCCGCGCCGGCTCCGCCGCTGCGGGGGGCGGGGGTCCGGCCCCGGCCCCAGCCCCGGCCCCGGCCCCTGCCCGGCCGTCACTCAGCGGGGGACGGCCCCGTCGCACCTCCCGGCCGGGAACAGCTGTGTCCGGCTCGGCCCCCGCCCCGGGTGCCGGGTTTGGTCTGTCCTCGCCCTCCGCCCGCAGCCGGGAAGGGAAAGTCGCCCCGTCCGTCCCCGGGGCACGGTGGCCGCTGCGGAGGATGGCAGGGCTGCACGGGCGGCAGCCCCGGAGCAGCAACGGCAGCATTTGCTTCCACAGCTTTCCTGCTTTTAACGATTTAGGCACGCTGGAGCCTGCCTTTTGCCCCGTGGCAACTTCCTTCAGAGTGCCGAGGCGGGTGCCTCTGCAAACCACCTTTTGGAAAGCCCTGCAAGATGTGCACGCCTCAGTTCACGGGGACCCAGGCCACTGTGAAGCACCTTGAGGCTGCGGCTGGAAAAACTGCATCCCCGTGAGGGGTGGTGCAGCCCTGGGATGGGGGGAGCCGGGGGTCTCAAGGCTCAGCCAGACCAAGTCACAGCTGCCCTGGCCTCTGGCTGGGGATGGCCCTGCTACCAGCGCTGCTGGGGCCCTGTGGCTGCAAGCGGGGGCACTTTATAAAAGCTGCTTCCTCACAAATGCCATTTGTATCAATGCACCTACTAATTCTGTGTCTTATTTTACTCCCTGACAGTTTGCCCCATATGTCCAGTGACAGCCACCTCCTAGAGCAGCTCCAAGTCTGCCATCAGCCCACAGAGCTGCCTTCCAACCTCATGGTGTCGACAGTTCTAATAACGTTGCTGCCAAATCTCCCTTCCCCTATCTCACCTTTGAGTCACCGTAAAGCCCCACGGATTTGTCCTATAATCTCTTTTAACAAATCTCCCACAAAGTATCAGCCCCAAGCTCCTCCTTATCTCTGCTGTCTGGTCTCCACCAGCAGCCACAGGCCAAGAGTGGAGAGGGCCTTAGGTGTATCAGAGGAGGGCAGTCCATCTGAATGCGTCTCCAGCCCCACACTTTGCAGGCCGAGCGATGCCCTTCATCTGAAAATGCCCCCAGTCTCCATGAGATGGTACCTGGCTTTTTTTTCACAGCTTGTCATACAGCTGACCGCGCTGGTGCTGAGGTTCTGTGTCCCATGGCATTTGGAGAAAGATCTGCAGTTAGCCCTGGAAATACTGCTCACGGCTAGGCCAAATGAAGTATACAAATGGGGACCCTGCCAAGCACTGGATTCAATGCATGCCTTGTAGAGGTGAGCAGGATTATGGCCCAAGTCACTGGCGTCATCCCAGCTGCTGGCAGGAGTGAAAAGGGCAGTTAGAACCACCCAATTCACCCACTGACTGGCCCAAATGCCTGAGTTACTTCAGGCTGAAGAAGCCTGATGAGCACCAGATCAGACAAACCTAGATGCCAGTATCTATGCTACCTGCTTACCAACTGTCTTTCTCAAGGGTGTGCAAGCTGCGAGCAGCTCAGGAAGGGATCTACTGGCACCACCAAACTTCCCTACAAGCCCATGTTGGCTTTGCACTCCGAGATACACACGAGCCACCTCCTAATTTTTACCCCATCTGGCTGCTATCAGATCTAGCTTTGTGAGAACCAGAAGCTCGTCCAAGGTGAGCGCTACAGTCCTGTTAGAATGCACCCAGCCTGTCTCCATCAGGCAAGGTATTAATCCAGCTTCTCAGCACATTTGTTTTCAGTGTAAGTATCAGGGATGCTTCTTTTTTAGCTGCCTACCATGACACACTGCAGTAATGAATGCTGGAAGTAACACACCCTGCAGCACTGTTCACAAGACACCAAGTATTGCTAACTCCAACTACACCTAAGCCCCTCTTCAAAACAGCTCTCAAGGTAATGGCTCGGCACGCTTGAAGCACGTCCGCTCAGGTCACAAGCTCTTGCCCTAGCCAAGTTCTAACCTCACAGAGCAGGACAATTCTCCTGTTCAAGACTTCCAGTCTGAAAATATCAGCAATGAACAGAAGAACACAAAAGGAAGCTTTCAGGCATTATGAAGGTTTAAAGTGAGGGTTTTTTTCACTGCATGATTCTTCACTTTTCTTGTCTAACACAATCAGCTCATGAGAACCTAGGCTCTCAAAGGTTTGCCTGATGTGCAGCAACTGTGAGAACAAAGGATGAGTGTGGTGAAAACACAGAGACAGAAGAGCTTTGCAACAAAAGTCTCCTTGAATGGGGAAGAGAGTAGTCCAGGAGTGGAAATCTTTGGGATAGCAAGGAGAGTTCTCATGTTTCTCTGACGAAACAGAGTTCCTCAAAATGACCCTGGGTGAACACACTGGGAGATGAAAACAGGTAAACTTAAACACTGTAAACTTAACAAAATACAGCTGAGATGGAATAAACAGAAAAGAGGTGGTTTGAAAGTGCTTATTGTTCACAGCCTTGGGAAAGTAAGAGATCTGCTTTGTTTTTTTTAATTATTACAGTGTCACCTGTTTTCCCTAGATAATGAATGCTCATTTTCTAGTTTATAAAATTCACAATGATTCACAAAACATGTCTAACAATGCTGCATTCCCTTTTTCTGGCTGGAAAGTTAATTGGGTGGGGTCCCAAGAATTACACACTCCATCTCCACATCCCAAGGGAGGATCAGCTGGGCTTCTGCAGATACATCCTACATGGTTTTGGCATTTGTAATGAAACTGGAGTTCCAGTGAATTTCCAGGCTTTACGCCTCTCTTTAGAAAGACTGCCTAACTCCTAACCTAAACTTACCTTTCTGCAATTCAAGCCCTTACATGTCCTATTTTCCCTATATATAAAACCAGATTCTTTATCAGTGAAAACTTTTGAAAGTGTTCCCCTCCTTAGCCTTCTCCTATCCAGACTAACTACAAATCTTTCTACTTAAGCCAGGTTTTCCAGACTTTCATTGTTCTTGCTTTCGTCTGGGTTCTCTATAGTTCATCCACATCTTTCTTGTAGGACAGCGCTCAGAACTGCATGCAGGATTCCTGTGGAGGCCTTTCTAATAGCCGACAGAATGGAAAGATCACGTGAAACAGTTAACTCCTCCACCTGCTATGTTCAGACACATGCCATGGAAGCACCCCTGGTGAGGTGTCATGCATTCATGAAAGCGGAGAAACCATTCACAACAAACCCCAAACACAGACTGCTGAAAAACTGCATGCAGCATTCTGTGTGAATGAACAACTTACACAGAGCAGGCAGGTCTAATGCCTCCTAGGGACAGCAGACTTAACTACAAACTACTAATTATGCTAACTACTTCATGGATCAGGAAATTCAACAAACTCAAAGTGTTCAATATGGTGTACTGCCAACACCTTCTGCACGTTTTTCAAAACCAGAGCACAAAATGTACTCAAATAGCACTATCAGGCCAGTTAGCAAATGTATCAGAGAATCTTACAGGCTGGTCAGTGGGTTAAAAAAGTAACATTAAAAGCAGGTGTTAAATCATAGCTCTGCAACTGAAATCACAGCGTAAGAAGACCGTAGGTAAGTAACTAACAGCGGAGTACCTGTAGTGTAATAGACTAGTAATGGAGCTACTTGAGACAGGGGTGGTACTGCACAGTGGGTATGAAGAYGGGGAGACACCTCAGTGCAGCCTCTGGATACCGCGTATAACCTGAACACAGCATTGTGTTAACAACGTTGGGTTGGGTGTGTGCTGAATGCATGCATAAAATGTCTCACCACATGGAGGGTGGTGCTGGTGGGTTTGCTGATCAGTTAGACTGCACTCTGTTTTACCAACAGACCAAGCAGCCTACGTGAACTCCAGTACTGAGCTGTGCAAATGCAGAGACTGTATGAATATTGTCCTTGCTTCTGATTTGGGCTTTTCTGGAGTGGCCACTGACAAGCAAGGAGAGGGTGAGGCATACTCCAGAAGGAGCAGACTACAAGCTCAAAAAGCATCTTGAGTCTCTTGAACATCTGCCCGGCTCATTCCYCTGATACTACAAGTGTAGAGTCCCAACGCCTGCTCTATCAGTTCACAGGTGCAAATCACCTACSGGCCAACAGCAGATCCCCAGGCCTCAAAGGATGCAAACACAGCATGGGCATTTCTCACACAACCAGACAAACTTCAAAACAGTTTCAGCAAAACGCCCTATGCCATTACAATTATCAATTAACAAGCCATCAAACTGTGCAAGATTGTGGATGAAAGTGGCATATGCTCTTGGACACATAGGAAAACTCTCACTCTCTTCAGGAGCTCAGGAAAGGGCTTGTCTCATCCAAATGACCTGCACCAGTAGATTTTCAGGCTCAGCAGCAGTCCTACACAAAAGGAAACTTCTGCATGGAAGCTTATCCTATAGCAGTTCATCATCGCATTGATTCCTTCATCTGCATTCTTCACCTTCCCTGCAGTGGCAGCCGAGGAAGGAGAAATTAATAAATATGGAAAAATATTAGTATCTAGGGCGTTAACGTACCTTCTCTCAACAAGTACACTTAAGAGTCTCACCTCAGCATACTTAAATATAGACAGGACCATGTTAACTAGCAATTTGCATTAGATTAGCACTTTGTTAGTTTATCACTGCCCGCTCTATTCATAAAGGCTCTGCTACACCCTGTGTACAGTCCAAGCAGAGAGACACTCACCAGACTTCCAAAAGAACTCCTTTCTGCTTAGTTCCGACCTTCTCCAGAACTACACCAGAATTAGACTAAGAGGGTGCAAATGTAAGTCTTACATGCTTAAACAGCTTGTTTACTCAGAATATTTGCATGCATTTTCTTTCTCCCATCCTAATGTTACATATGCACTGCACCTTTCTGTCCAGTCTCCTTTACCCATGCAGACAGCATGCTGGCAGAATTTCTTAGCTCAGCTCGTGTATTACTGGAAAGATTATATAGCCATGCACAACAGAAAAATTCCTTCTGCTGGCATTCACTGTGTAAAGCTTTAATACTGTGCTTAACAATCTTAAGGGACTATGGCAAGCAAACTCAAATCTAGGCAGCAGACTATGAAATATAATCGTGCTACACCTCCTCTAAATATTTCTAAGGCCAAAAATAAAGTAGGCTCTAAAGTAGGCCAAAAATACTGTGTTCAGAGGACTTTAAGCACCGATCCACGTGCTTACAGGACATTGCTTGCTCCTGTCTCCAGGGAGCAGCAGTCCTTGAAAGTTTCTCAGAAGCATACATGAAAACAAGCTATCAAAAAAGAGGGAAAGGAATGCCTTGAATTCAGCAACTGGTCGGGGGGTGGGACAAGGAGGGGAGGAGAGAATTCAGAAAAGTGGTATTGTTTCTAAAGAACAGCAAGCAGACTAGTAAGCACATGAAGTGCTTAGCCTTCTGTGAAAGTTAAGCCCCACAAATGCAGTCTCCCAAACAAGGCATTTTCAACTATTCAACTCTTATGAAGTTGAGGAAGGGGAAAAAAAACACCAATAATGCATGTCTCTGACACTAAATTCAGAATATTGAGGACTGCTTCCATGTGTCCCAAGTAGTAAAAATGCTAGTTAAAGAAAAAGGGAGGAGAACCCAGTAATGGCTCTGAGTAATAGCTGTGAGACAAAAAGCCCCCTGAAATTAGGGAAAGATCACAAGAACAAAAGTTAACATTGTTTTATTGATAAATAACTTTTTTAATGTTTTCACTCAAACATTCTAGCATTACAATGGTAAACAAAGTGCAAATTTTCAGAAAGTCAACTGAAGCCAACAGAATCCAAATTTGTTAAACAAACCCTTTTCACAGAACACAGGTTTTCAAATTTTATCCCCTTCATGTTTTCAAGGCCATGTAGTAGTTATATTTCTCTTCAAAGCCTGTTACTTATTTTATTGCTAAAGAATCTGAGCTGCTACATTTCAGAAGTGGTGATTAATCATCCTTTGAAAATTCCACAAGACTTTGAGACACAAAATCATGAACCCATATATCAGTATCTGGAAGAGATGTGTCCACAAGAAAAGTCACTATTTTTCGATCCCAAGAGTTAGTGCTTTCATTAACTGCCTGTATCTGTGCCACCAAGGGTTTCTTCTCAACAAGATTCCGAAACACTATCGATGCTTCTTCTGACCACTGCTGGCTTTTCACTCCTAGGACAAATGTGAAGCAAAACAGAAGGTCATTTATAGACTAGACCAATCTGAATGATTAAGTTTATAGAGAAGCAAGGGGAGTTTAAATACTTGAGAAAACATGTTCAAGTGCTACTGAATGCAGCCTAACTCTAGAAAAGAAACACAAGCTCACTCATCTCCCACACAAACAAGCTTAATTATTACAGAAACTACGACATTTATTTTTTCTTGAAGTCTAAAGATATGGACAAGTTCGCAGAAGTGAAAGGCAAATGCACTGACTCACTGAGTAATTCAAAATGTATCAGCTGCCATGCATGATCAAGGCATATTAGGAAACAYGACAAAAAGGAAACTAAAGATCCTTTCAAAACAAACTATATCTTTGTCTTCTGCCTGAGGTTGCTGAAAYTATTCGTCCTGTTGGCCTTGCTTTAGATTAACTTTTCTTCATCTCAAAGCAGCATCAGCTACTAAAGCATCTGTCAAACCTTCAAGTCCCAAACTAGATCTGCAGAGAGCAGAAACGAAGAGAAATGCTGCCTAAATGCCTCACAACTGCTGCTATTTTTTTGAGAGCAGCATCCCACAAAGTCAAGTCTGCTCAGGGATGTGATGCTAGAACCCAAACAAGTTTTTGAATATGGCTGTAATCCACCAAGAAAGACGTGGCTCCTGCAGACTTGGAATTCACTCTCCCCAGACCATGACTGGTATACAGCATCTAGACACAAGGGGCTCAAATATCGTGCATGAATACCCAAACAACAGCTTATGGATAAAAGAAACCAAACAGCACAGTGACAACACTGTGCTTTTACTATTAGCAGCAGCTTGCTGCTGCTAGGACAGGACAACACAGGAACACAGCTCCTCACATGTTACAGAAGGAATGAGAAGTCAACAGTTCATCAACTGTTAAGAAAGGGTAATTAATGCTAGGAAAGGCTGGTGGGCAAGCAAATGAGATTTTGCAAGGAAATAGACCAGAGACTGAGAGGTAGCAGAAAAAAGAGAGAAAAAAGTGGAAGAATAGCAAGACAATAGTTACCGGTCTTCCGCACTCAGCTGGCCTGCTTTGACAATATGAAGCAGCTCAGAGGCCAACGTAAGTAGCTACTTGGGATTTTGTGAAGCACGAAAATTGGATGACTTGCAGGCTTGCTCAGCTGCATCCTGTACTACCCCAGTAGACAGACACTGCTAGAAATCAGCTTCATTTCAGCACTGCAATCCTAGGACCCCAGCCTGTCGGTAACACATCCATCATCGCTAGTTTAAAGCAACCCCCAAGGTCACACGGAGGCTATGCAGGAAAGCAGATCCACAGAAGGCAACCTAGGATCAGAGCACCAACTCTGTGGCCCGTCACTTCAGGCAAGCATATTCTGTAAYTGAAGTCTATACTAGTGCTGACCAAACAGTGGCAGAAAGCAGAACTGAGTAAGAAGAGATGCATACATCGGAAAGCAATGCAGAAATGAAAGAAAMATTTGGAAAAGGAAAGAAAAGACAGCAAGGAGAGATCAAGTTTTATTTTTTTAATTCTCTCAGATGCATGCACACTCTCTATGCCCCATATTCTCAAGGAAATTAATCTTAAGTCTGTTGAAAGCCCCCACCCCCCCTTGTGGAGTTTGTTTGTTTGTTTGTTTGAGAACACCAATATATTTTAGGCAACTCTGGATTCCAAATATGCACTGGAAAACAGTAAATTACAATAGGGGCAAGCTAAGTAAGAAAAACTTATCCAGAAACTCAGCACCTAGTTCCCAACTTTATGTAGATTTATGTAGATTAGGATAATCAGAACATACGTTCTTATCAACAGATATATCATAACGTTCACRCTTCGTAATGGGTTATGTTTAAGGATCCAAAAACCATTTAGTTTTMATTTCCCTGTGTCCTTTGCATATTAGACATCACACACATCAAATGATAAATATTATGACAATGAAAAGCAGCTGTTCGGAAAGTTTAAGCAATCTTCAGTTTTACACATGGTAACTAGAAGTGCTGCATTAAAATAAACAAACAAATAAGAAAACAGAACCATCACCACCTATGTCAAGAAGAAAAGCAGAGCTACTCGGATGACATAAACATGCATGCATTAAGCATGTTTTTGCAAGCAGGTACATGTTTACTTTAGCAAAAAACAATTACATCGCTAACCTTTGGCTTTGTCCACTTTACATTTCTGTTCATTTGGCATCCCCACTGATTTAAGACTTCAACAAAAAAACCTGTAAATGCTTACTACCTACCTGCAAGCTGAGCTGTTACAGCTTGGAAAGGTAGTTTTCTAAACGTATCCATGAGTGGCTGTACTTTCTCTATGCTGACAAACTCATGCTTACCATAGTCCAGCTCATATACCGACAAAAACCCATTTCTAAGAATTCCTTTTATTATGACCCTGTACCACCTAAAAAGGGGGAGAACAAGAATAGGCAATTTGAATTAGTATTCACACACTGTCAAGTCAGCAGAAAAATAATACACGACCAAAAGATCTTAACCAACACGTCTCAGGCTTCTCAGATCTGGTATTATCTGAATAGAAGACAACTCTTCCAACTACAGTCTGGAAGCATGAAGAGACTGCAACCTCATTTATTCCCTTAATCTCTCAGATATCATTGGACATCTGCCACCTTGTTAACAATGCAGACAAAGCAGAGCTAGGCTTGCCTAGCTTAGCAGAGCTAAGCTTGCCTTCAAAGATTTTGTTTTTAAGTATCTACTTACTGATTTTCAATTTTAGCTGCATACAGCTTGTTTTTTTCAATGTTCACAGGTTTCTCTTCTGCCCTGCTGTAGTACAAGATCATTTCCTCCATTAGGGCTTCCAGCTTATGTAGCTCTTTCCAAGGCTGGACAATAAAGTGACCTGGATGGCAGGCCACCGAGACATAGACATCCATGAGCTCACCAGTCTTTGACAAGGGTAGAGGTGGAGGCATATCAACGGTAGACACTGCACTGCTGGGTTCTCTGTCTGAATCAGAGAAACTCTTCTCTAGCCTTCCACTAGTTAACCGTAGAGCTGAAACAGCATCACCTGTCACTTTTGTAGAGCTAGTTGCACCGGGTGTAACACTCAAGAAAACATCTTTCTGATGCTTCCACAAGTCTGCATTTTTGATCTGTCGATTGACACTACGATCCATGTCTGGGAAATTCTCTGGAGCAAACAAGTAAACGTGTGCAATTCCCTTTGAACCATCCAGTTTAACTACCTTGGAAAACAAAATACAGTTTAACTTCCCATTAATAACTATTAAATGCCCATCTGATTTTGTACAGAAGACTAAAGCCTTTAACAGAAGAGCGGCAACAGTTCATTGCATTCTATATGCACAGAATTATTTTCAAGGTTCTCTCCAATATGTTAATGAAGTTATTGGATAGTAAGCAACTCACAGCAGCTAAAAAGAGCATTTGCAGCTCTTCCCACTGATGCAAAGCAAATACAAAGCTTGAATTGAGTTTCGCTCTGCCCAACAGGTTCAATCTCAGTACTGCACATACAATTCTAGTTTTCAGGAGAACACTAGCCAGTGTCCATACAGATCTAAACAACTGTAATGCTATTAAATATTAGCACTTAATCCTTCAAAATTGTCTTCCTATCATTATGGGAGATGAAGCCTAGTAAATTAAGGATGGGAAAAAAGTAAAGATGAAAAAAGCTTCCAGGTTTTATCATGCAAAATTTTCAAGCACCAACATAAAAATATTCCCTATTTAACGTCAGATATGCTAGCATTATTGATAGTAAAGCACTGACATTTTAATTTGACAAAGTATATAACATTTCTTTACAGATACTTCTGTTGACTTTCCTAGCCAGGAATAAAAACTTTCCACAATTAAAGCACAGAGCTGTCGTCTATTATTGAATCAAGCAAAAATTAGTACCAAACTCAAACTATCTTGGAAGASCATGTTTAGAAAAGCCAGATGCAACAGTCCCAAGACTAGAGGAGCTATGTTTTAACTATAGAGTCTCCAGTGTTAAAGCAAGCAAAAAGGTAAAGGAAAGCTACAAAACACTTTTTCAAAGTGTTGTGACAGTATCTGGAATCAGATTTTTAAGAGGAAATCAGCTTTGTTTAGTCTGTAGCTAGTAATAGATTTCCTTCAAAAGGGTGTTTTCAGTTAATTAAACTGGATAGGATACATTGCAATTAGAAATAATTTTATCTCAAAGATAACAGAAATTCTAAGTATACCATAGCATATACTAAATCGCACTGGATTAGAAAAAGCAAACAAAAAATAAAGCTGCTTTCCAAGATCAGAAGGAGAAAAAGCTGTGCTCACAAGAGGCATAAAAATAATTTAAGATTAACTCAACAGTTTTATCTTTTTATGTGGTGCAACATTAGCAACTGTGTTTCCTTCTTATCAGCTGGTAAAATAACTCTAGCTGCGTATTTGGACTGGGACAGCAAAATGTGAAAGGCTAATGTGAAAGCCGCTAAACTCTTGAGGGTAAATGAGAAGCTTCTAACAGGCTTAAGCAAGTAAGTTTTATGGCAAATGTCCTAAGAAAAGGACCTTGTATATAATTTATGTCCAAAAGCTGGCTACAAACTTTTAAACTTCTATTAAAAAAATCAATTTCACGAGTGGTTAAGCTTCTAGAGTTGTTCTTTCAATGTTCTTCCCACACACCTATGGATTTCACGTTACATACGCATTTTGACTATTTACCTTCATGCTAAATTCAGGACAATTCATTACAGTGTCTCTCAGCCACAGTACAGCATCTGGAGTCCACATACCAGTGTTAGGAGGCAAATCTGCTAGGCAGCATTTTATAGCCTAAGAACAGAATTATGTATACAAAGTATAATTTAGTAATACGGAAACCAGTCCACAAGTTCCTATTCACAGAAACTTCATTAATGCTGACAGATTCAATAATGTATGACAAACAGAAAGATACAGAGGAACATGCAAAACCAGCACCATTACATACATACAACATCCTGTCAATACATAGGACTACATAATTCATTTCAGGCAAAGATGCACAATGAAATACACTCCAATGCTGAATGCTATTAAACAAAATAAAATTTCATTACATAAACCTTGAAGTAGCAGCACTACAAACCTGCCAAGAGATCTAGCATAGGTTAGCTTTAACATGTCTTTATACCTGAGGAGGTATTGCAATTACTTCTCTCAGGAATTGTGGTGGGATTTCTCTAAGCTCTGATACTTTTACAGTTGCAACTGTTCCAGTATCCATGAACTGCACATCAAGTGCCCGTCTAGTGTGAATAATTGTTATCTGAAAGAAGAAAGCAAGAGCATCAGTTTGAGTTTAAAAACACAATAGTGACACATACACTATAACAAGTTTCACAGAAACGAAGGCTTCAGATTTAGCTGAACAAAAAGAAGAGCCACTTCTATGTGGGAAAACTGTAGCTGCTCTTTGAGTACTTCTTACCTCTACACGTGCCCATTTTCCTTTGGAAGGGAACAAGCAGATTTTCCCACAGAAAGGTAGCGATACATTAAACTCAGACGTCTGCTGCAAATATAAAAACAGAAGTTAAAAAGCATGGAGCTATTACTATCTGGCACTCAACTAACCATTTCAAAAGCCACACATGGAATAAACAGTTCTGAGAAGCAAAAACTCTGTTTCAAATATAAAGTCTCTTTCCAGCCTCAGAAGCATTTCTTACCACGTTGTTTTAATCTTCCCCAAATGGTAAAGTTTTCATTGCAAGCTRTGTATCTTACAGGGAAACTGAGAGAATATAAAGTGCCAGGGGAAAAAAGCCACATTTGGAAACACAGAATATGAAATCACCGACCATTACTTTAATGTTCTCAAAAGCAAGATCAGTTTAGACCTGTGACAGACAACTGAAGAAGCTCCTACCTTATATTCTAGAACGCATCATTTGTTGAGATATTTAACAAACCAAATTTACTACTGACTCAAATGAAAGTCTCATGGGGGTGACATTCACCATGATGATCCTAAATAACATAACAAGACAATGGCTACACTATAAAAAGCATGAAGAAACTCCATTTGAAGACCCATCAACACCTTTGTTTAAATTCTCAGGCAAAATAAAAACCCTCAAGATAAACTGCAAAGTCAAGATTGCTTCTTTTACCCCCATAAACAGATTGATATTAAAAGATTCTGAATGTCAAGGTATCTCTTTGATAAGCAACGAGAACCTAACATACACTCTGTCCAGAAAATCTGAACTTCTGAAATACCAGTCTGGCTGCCTGCCTTGGTGTTGCTAAACCTTTCAGGGTTCTATACACTTTCCTTCAGTGTTTAGCTTGCTTGAAACTGAATCTTGGTAACTGAGACATGTTCAATAAAAAGTATTTCCAGATGGTGTATCTTCCACAACAGCTCTAAAGCTCAACTTCTACACCTAAAAACAGTTTGACAGAGTAGTTTCACAAGCAGCAGTTCTAACAGGACCTTCAAGGATGTGCATTTCATGGTTTGATTCTCTAAGGCTCAGTTAAATGTTGAACAAATTAGATTCTCTTAAGATTTCTTCTCTTTTGTTTAAATTCTCTTGAGTCTAGTAAGGGTTGTTGCATGTGCCTGTAAATGGCCGGTGGAATGTCAGAATTCTCTGCCACATGCCTATTTTAAAGCAACTTAAGACTTTTGAAAACGCTTCCTATACATCAGTTCTAGTTGAAATTAGCTACAACATTCAAAAGCTAAGGGTACAAGGACAAGATATGCATCAGATCAGATAAAAGCCATCGAATCTCTGAGGAAGCCAAGCTAAAAAGAACAGACCTTGGTTACACTGCTTTTATTGTCACTTTGCAGGGTGTGCTGTGAGCCAGACTGTTTATGCACTTCAACTCCATCACGTAAGTAAAACTTCAAAAAAAAAATATGGCAGCATCTGCACAGGCTTTATAGCAATCTGATGCGGTTACCATTAGAAGCTTCCCATTATGAGCCATATTGTTACTGTTCTAATTATTCAAGGAAAGTTATAAGTAGTTATTGAAGCCTTAGAGACAGCTTGTGAACAAGAAAGCATCAAAAGACACTTTTCACGCCGAAGGATGCACCCCACAAAACTAGGAAGAGAATTTATAGCCTTTTTGCATAGTCTATGGCTACCTCAGATACTTGAACTCATGTGCAAGGAAAATGATTGGTACACTCTGAAGAAAGGCTACATGACCACTACTTCTCTCACCATAGAACCTACCTTGTAATGGAAGTAGTCTTCTAGTTTCTGCAAGACTTCAGAAAGTCTAGACATGCCTTTAGATGGCACTTGGCAATACAGGCTTCCATCAGAGGAAACACTGGTTACTCTGACATTTGTATATAGTGCATCTACCTGCAACAGTAAGATTTTGACAAGAAAGGGGGGAAAAAAACCACACACACAAACTTAGCAAATTTCTGAGTACTGTTCTTTGTCCATTCAAGACCTTAGCAGCCAATGATTTCTAATGAATTAAGAAGGAAACAGGAAAATGGTACCTGTAGGTGCAGTTCAAGGGACTTGTCATACAACGCCTTCAGACAAGTAGCATTGATGTTGATATCGTCTTCTCCAGAAGTGTCATAGAGAA
The DNA here is from genome assembly GCA_030449065.1 of Oceanodroma leucorhoa. Taxonomy (NCBI): domain Eukaryota; kingdom Metazoa; phylum Chordata; class Aves; order Procellariiformes; genus Oceanodroma; species Oceanodroma leucorhoa. The sequence continues at coordinate 1,029,367 of JASVER010000187.1, forward strand.
CAAGAAGAGGAATGTCACTCTTTTCCAGTATTTCCACAGCAAATATCTTGGAGCATGTCTGTGATTCCACAGTCTTTACTAGGACAGGATCATCACAGAAGACTTCCAGTCCTGTAAGACACACCATACTTTTTATGTATCACTGTGTTCGAAGGGAAGAATAATAACCAGGTCTGTGTTTGCAACAGGAATCTTTCCGAGAATCAGGATGTAGCAGGAAAKTTGTACTGCACCCCTACTTGCATTCTGCTTAATTTCCACCTTTTTAACACAGAGAGCCATCTTGGGGGGGCGGGGAGGGAGGAGGGGGGAGGGGAGAAAAAGAAAAAGATCCTCTTCAGAAAGAGTCGAGGCAAATGCGTAGAGAAAAAAGGAATGCATCCAAGTATTAAACAAACAAACAAACAAACAGCTCATTCATGGCAATKTTATATATTTAAAATAAAATATTTTTTTAAATGTTAGAAATGCCCAGTTTTAGGAAGGTAAATAATTTCCAGCAGAGTCTAGGAAGTCTGCAAGTATGCAAGTACTGAAAGGGGAAGGATCACTTTAAAATAACTAAGTAGGATCATATTTAGGAATATTCCCTAACCTGGCCACAACAGATGTGCCTCATTTGTGGAAAAAGGAGTTGTGCTAGTACATTGCTTCACACAACAGTGAACATTTCCTTGTATTTCTTTAAGTTTGCATATATTAAAGGGACAAAGACATCCAAGCTAAATGCAGAAACAACTAAACTCCATTACAGAGATACTGGATATCAAGGGCTTCTAATAACAAGGTTTCTTTAGAAAACTCTCCTTCACATCCTTCCTTCCTTCCTTTTTCTTCTTTCCGTGCCTACCTGTGTCTGCTTAGACTAGCCGTCTTGGACAAAATCTAACATAGATAGAGTTATTACAAACAAGGATCAAAACTCTCAGACTGAGATGCTTCAATCCATAAATCGTGCAACAGCAAGCTGTATAGTCAACACTGGCTTTCTCTTACCTGCCAGTTTACATTTTGCAGCTTGAAATGGAAGCGAATTGAACTGTTTCTGTAGTTTGTACACACTGTTGCTTTCAACAAACTCACTGAAGCCATGATCAACATAGCATACCTGATAATGGAAAAGGGAATAAAAGCGTAAGATCATGAATATAATTGTAAATATCTTTTCTTGAGTCTAGGGAAAATGTATTCAGTTACCACACTCTCTGTGCAGCCACAGACAAATCACTTTTCATTAATTTAATACTATATAACACCATTAATCTCATGTTCATTTCACTGCTTGAATGTTCAGAGTTTTCAGGGAAAGCCGCCTTCTCAAGATCTCTGTAAAACTATCCTCTCCAACTGTTCCACAGAATATCAACTCTTAATAGAAACAGTGCTGGAAGGACTCAGCACATACTACCTCAAACCACATGAAGAAAGGTAATAAAACGGCAATTTTTATTTGTAAAGTTTTTAAAGTGTTGAAAAGTCAAATACCACGTAAGTGCCATTCTATGTTTTGCCTTTTGTTTTTACAGCATTAAGAGAATCTTTCTGATTCATGCTTATAGTAACTTTCATACAAATACCACAGTCAATGCAGGAAAGCAGTCAGGAAACTGCTGATTGGCAGCAAATAATTGGTGCTAAAGTGAGAGAAAGAAGGCTTTGACAGAGCTTTTTACAACTTTTTTCTAAACTCTATCATGCAAAATGTCTGCATACCAAACATTGAAAAGGGAGTCTGAACACTGTGTCAGAGGATAATCTGCAAATGCTGCAATAAAGCAGTAGCCTTCTTTTGGCTGATAGCTCTAGCTAGAGAGAAATTAGAGGCAAGCTTGCTACCAATGTCCTTGCTACTTCTCTACACCCAACAATCTTTCACGGATTTCYGACAACCCTCTCCAAGATCCAGCTGAAGGTTATCACACTAACTTTCAGAAAAACCTCAATTCTAATACATGTGCTATTTAAATATTTATGAAATGGATCAACTTGAGAAGTATGTTAAGCAGACCTGGGTGAAAAGTCACCTAATTGGGGGAAGAAACAAAAAACAAAAAGGTATCATTAATGTTTACCTAGGCAAGAAATAACTGAGAAGTTTGAAACTTTTTTTACAGTTCTATCATATATTCTAGTTTCACTGCAGATGGCAAGAAGAGTCTGCTTGGCCCAGGAAAAGTTTAACGGCGTTAAATAATCTCAAAGGGGTTTAACTAAATAAAATGCACACTACATATAACTCACAGAATACCAGATCTGCCTGGAAGGGAACACAATTATATCCTTCTCATTGTCTTGCTATTTGGTGCATGTAATAAGATACTTCAGTACAAGACTTCAAACAAGATCTATCAGCAAGTGAATTTTGTTCTTCCCTTTCCCTTCCTTTGTCCCACTCCAAATACTGCTACTACGCCCATTCCTCCTAAGAAGGTACCTTTTCAGTACCAAAGTGCTACAGGGCCCAGCCCCATATAAAACCCAAAACAAAACCCCAAAACTCAAACTGTTTATGGAAAAAAACCTTAAAGACCATTTAATTTTGGCAATCACACAACTTCAAAAAAGTCTTAATTTCTCATATAACTGAAAATAGAAGTACTTCAGGGCAAGGAAGGAGAGAATGCCAGTGCATCATATTTAGGAATTAACTGTGTATCTAAAAAATAAGATTGTTTCAAGTCTTTCTCCAAGTGCGAAAAAGAAGTAATTGCTTGCCTTTATTCTGTTGTCTTCTAGAGAAATTATCCGAGCACGCAACCAGGCATCTTCTTCAGTGTGTACTGCAACAAGTTGCCCAACGCTCAGAGATTGATGAGCTAGTGACACTGTACTATTCTGACTGTAATATCCTTTCATGTCATCTTCCATTTGTTCCTGGGCGGAAGAATAATCTTTGCCCACATACCTACAGTATTTTACAAAAAAAACCACCACAAGAGTTAGGATGCAACTTCAAAAAGTTGAATAAAAACCTAAGAACATTTATATTCATATATGAATATGAGTAAATTATGGATATATACATTTTCTAAGCACATCAGTATCCAAACTCTTTTCCCATTAACAGGGCTATAGAAAAGTAAGTGACACAAAATTTAGTACTTCTGTTGACAGCTAAATGTGGTCCTGCAGTATATAATCTAACATGCTCAACTAGATTTTTAGTAAGAGCTCTTACTTGATTATTACAATCAAATAGAGCAACTTGACCACAAGAGCATAGCAGTATCTGGGACCAAGTATAAAAGAGAACTAATATGTCATCTCTGAAGTTACTCTATCATTAACAAACACCAGCTTAATCAGGTTTTCACTAAGGTTAATCAAAAACAAGGCATTTAAAATAACTTTACAAATCAACTGTGAAACCATGTACTGTTTACTCTTGGCCTTCAGAACAACCCTGATATTAGGCTGCTGACCTAATGGCTCATACTGAAGCAGTTTGTGTTGCATAGATCTTATTTAATAAAGTATATAAACTTACTGAAAACTCCAAATGGGAAGTTCTGAATGCTTCAGAAACAAGTCAGATTAGAGCAGACAAAAGGAAAACTTATTCCCAAATTTGTATTACTAGCTACTCTTTTAACTTGTTGATAGAGTGATTAATACTGCTCATTTCTACAACACAGTTTATTATCATCCTATAAAAATCTAGGTTTATTCTGAAAGTCTGCTATATGCCCAGGATTAGTGCAGATACTGTACTATGACATCCTATGCTAACTTTGTTATAAAGATTAAGTTGAATCTGATCACATTCCAGGGAACCCTCATTTTCCTAAAGACAGCCTGCTACCTCACCATCCAATTATATTTTGCTTTTCAGAGTGACAGCCCTTTTGTTTCTATGTAAGCACTCACCTACTTCATAATGGACATGGAGTGGGACAACAGTCACRTATGTGCTACTTAAAAGTTTATTTCTTACCATTTGTTTCATAAAGATACTTAGCAGACAGTAGGAATATCTTAACAGAAAGTAGAAGAATCTGTCAGAATTTCCTGCCTCACTGTTTTCTGGTAATAGGTGAGCATCATTCTGAACAAGTTTTTGGCTGCTCAACGCCAAYTGAAAAATTACTTTTCAGATTCTTTCGAAAAGAAGCTTGGAAAGCAACCCCAAAAAAGTGTGGTAGAGACTAATCTATGTGCAGATGGCCAGACACTGCAAATGTGCATTCAGCACCACTCTTAGTCTCAACTGGAACCAACTCACATGTCAAGTAAAGCTTCCTGCTTCATTGTGAAAGAAACAGAGGTGTATGCTTCCATAGTGAAACAAGCTTTAAAATTTTGTCTATTCAAAAAGATAAAAGAAGAGGAAAAAAAGTATCCGAGCTATAGCACAGAAACTCGAGGTAGTTGAGAATAAAAGATGATGGTTAATTATTCCTTGTGAGAATTCAAATGTAGCACCTAGCGTATGATCTCTGCCTTCGACCACACTGTTATAGATGCATAGCGAAGATCTAGGAGTGTTTCTATCACCTCACCTTCTTTCTGACTACACCAGAATTCTTACAGAATTGTACAACGTYTCAAAATTGAAATAGCACCAAACCTTCTAGCTTTGTCTTATTAGTACTGCAGTTGAAAAGTTTCAGCCAGACAACACTTAGCCACATACTAAGAAAGTAAAGAGATATTGCTCCATCCCCAAGACAGAAAGAGGAATCTTGATTTCATTGATCCTGCAAAAATCAACATCAACCAATAGCCGCTACACAGTTCTTGTGTAGATCAGGAGAAAGTGACTGCTAGTACATGCAAGAGAAAGGTGAGTCTATGCATTGTTTCCTTCCTATATATCTACATGAAGATTTTCTTGTCATGGCAAAAAACTATTCCCTTCAGGGCTAGTTTCATCTTGAAGATAAATGACCTTGCGCATGAAGTACATAGGTAACCCTAAGTAGTCATTTCTGTATCTAGGGCCAAGAAACCACTAATCACCACCATGTACCTACATAGAGCTGACAAATTCAGTCCAAGAACCATGGTCGAAAAGTTGGGAACTGCGCACAYGCGTGCACGCGCGCGCACACACACACTCTCACACTTTTATACTGAGCATGATGTCACATGGTATAGAATACACCATTGGCCAGCTGGGTCAACTGCCCCAGCTATGCTCCCCCCCAGCTCCCCCTGCACCTGGCAGAGCATGGGAGGCTGAAAAGTCCTGGCGCAAGCACCACCCAGCAACAACCAAAGCATCAATGGGCCATCAACGTTCCTTCCATTAGCAAACCCGAAACACAGCACCCCCTCCAGCCACTGGGAAGAGAGTTAACTCTGTCCCAGMCAGAACCAGGACACAGTGTCATACAGTAATTTACTCCATGGGACTTGAAGCATTCCCTCAAATAATTAGTGGAAACATCCTTAAAATAACAGATTAGAAAACTAAGATTTGTTACTCCACATATACAGCAAGTTATCAATGCTGCCAGAATTAAAATGTGTACAGTGAGAAGGAAAAAGTTTTGCAGAGTTAAGTCCCCCCTGCATAGCAAGCTGGAAGAGACAATTTGTTCCTGCTCTTCCCAATACAAAACATGTACTATGCATTGTGTCTAACTGTTTCAGTATCTCTATGTACAGATGATTACGTGTCTTAAATTGGCTATCTTTCCTGGCTCTATTCACCTTCACCATTTTTCATGCCTTAGACTAAATTCAAACAGAGGTCTCACAGGAACAACCTAAACCATAAAGCCTCTGTTTTCTTTGATGTAGTTCTTCCTCCTGTGATTTCTTTCTTTGAGCTTAGGCTCAGTCACGAATTCCAGCTGTGTCTTCTTGGCTAAAATGATTGATTCGTCCAGCCAGAGACAGTATAAATGTTAATGACAGACGAAGAATCTTGCCTTAAATTATGCTTTGTGATAAGACCAGGATACAAAATAAATAGACCAGTATACAAAATAAATGTATAAGTAATGTACAAAAAAAGCTTATCTGAGAAAAAGCACAACATAGGAATGGTGCTAGCAGCTAAACAAAGATAGCAACATTCTCAAATGAGAATTTCTCTCATAACCCCCAAGTATGAGGATTTTCACTACAGATTATCAGCCATTAAGATTCCATGTCTTCAGGCAACCGAAATGGTGGACTGACATATAAAGAAAGTTCAGGGTTGAATATTCCAATTCATTACTTATAGCTAGAGAGAAAAACAACATCWAAATTTCAGCCTTAAGGCTAGTGTGTTGAATATTGCCAAGCAGCAATGAGGAACAGGGTATTAGTTTCATAGTGAAAGGATCTGTAAGTAAACTGCACACATATTTATTTTGATCCTAATCAGGACCTCTGAGAATGACTGGAACTATCTAATGAAAACTGAAACTGCAGAAACTAATGGGGAAAAACAGAGAGCTGTCAATATAGTATATTACTACACAGTTGCTCAATTCATCCTTTGAAGTGACATTTAAAACTTTTTAAGATTAGGCTCGATTTGAAATAATTTTCAAAATTAAATATCCTCTATAAAAAGTGTTTGGGTTTGGCTGGTTGGTTGGTTGTTTTTTTTAAGTTTTGAAGAACTGCTAGGATTTGTGTGTTTTATCCCAACAATGAAGTACAGAAAGCTTATCATGGTATTTCCTGAAACAGTACAATAACATATACATAAGATACCCACCACAATCAGTGGTGTCCTCTAAGGCTGAGCTGATTAGCAATCAAACCAAGAAGCACTAATAGTTTATTGTTGGATGGAAGCTCATTTGTCCCCAAAAGTGAAAACTGCAGTGTAATCTGAACACACTCAAGTCACATCTAGTTAATAGTAAGTCAGTTACAGAAGTAAAAAAAAAAATAGTAAGTATTGTAGCAATATCGGAATACTACTATGTGTTATAGTAGGGTTATTTTAAAAAGTCTTCCAACGGCAAGTCAAATCTTCTTTGATTCTCAGACAAGTTAATGATAGAACTGATCAGCTCAGCACAGAAGAAGTTTCAGAAAATCTCCATTTAAGCACACAAACAAAAGGATTCTTAAGTTTCATTATCAAAATAAGTAAATAACAAAGTCCTGCAACCTCCTGTTCATCTGTTCGCTTATGGCAGACCTGCACAATATGAATATGTGGATTTATAAATAAAGCAAAAAAGATAGATTTTGAAGGACAAACTTGCCTAATTAGGACCTCATTAGTGTTTTTCAGTTCTAACACCATGACGGACACAGATCCTTCCAATGGAATGATTAGAGGAGGAACAGTTATGTTCTCTGGATATTGGTCCCTGGATTCTTCATACTGTTGTTCAGCTGTGGCCTTCACACTGTCATGCCTCTGGACTTTCTCAGTGACATTCAGGTTTTCATCAATTCGTCTTTGGGGTTTAGCATAGAGGATGGCCTTTCTGGGGACTTCAGATACATAGTCCACTATGCATACATCTGAGAGCAACTCTAGATTATTTAGAATGTCTTCTGGAAATTTTACTTGGTAAGTGTCTTGGTACAATTTGGGAAGTGCATTAGCCCAAAGACCACTGGAATACTTCAGCAAGATGTTAACAACTTCCTGCTTGAAGTCACTACTCAGTGATGCCGGCGTGGTCTCTACATTTGGTTTTAACAAAGGGTCTACTTTTGAAGAAGTAACATTCTGAGATGCCTTTTCTTGGTCTGTATCACTTTTTGCTATCGGTGGTATTTTCTTAGCAGGATAAAGCAGCCCATCCATCTGATCACTCTTGTGTATTTTCTCCACCTTGGAAAACAAAAAGTAAAGTCAATATTCAGTTGCATCTCTTAAGTCTAAATCATTTCGCCAATTACATTTTTATAACATGCATTTTATACAGACTTTGAAGTGGACATCCATAGGGAACTAAGCTTGACGCAGTTACTACAGGGTAGTATTTCTTGTAATGCTTCCTCCTCCATTTTGAAGGATACCAAACACATATGACTACACCAGTACAGGGCAAATATCTAATCTATGCAATACAACTTGGACTTGCTTCTGAAGAAGTATAGTCTCTCTTTTCTCCTAGAAGGACCAGAAGATGATGATGCACTCCACAAACTTAGTCTTTTGCACATTAACCCCTCTGATCTTCCACACAGGTAAGCATATCATAAACAAAAGTTTCTGTCTCAGTTTACTGAGGAAAGGGGATTTGATTGTATACTTCAGAAACAAGAGGACACCTGTCAGGCAGTGTTGTAAAGGCTATCTGCTGTCATGCTCAGGGTATTATTTTTTCTTTAAAAAAGTTCCGAAATTAAGGAAGAAATTTCTGGATCATAATAAATTTCATAATAAATTTGATTAGGCCATTTTAAACCATGCCCACGGCCTCCCATCAGACCCAGATGTTTCGCCAGTTTGTATGTCTCTACCCTTTGCTAAGTTCAGTAATAAGCATCTCACATGGTCTGAAGTCAGAACCTTGAAAGCACCATTTGAGAACTGTAGAAACAAACTCACAATAAAATTGCACTTCCTAAAGTTATGCAGTTTCAACCTAGATCAACCTAACTGTAGCTTAGCAGGAATATCTATGTAGAATTGAGATAACAAAAGCTCTCAGTGTTTTCATATTGGTCCCGAAGCAAGAACAACTCCTGCAATAAAGAAAGTTACTAAGGTCTACGTAGCCCCACCTTGATGTTCCTCCTTCAGAGGAAAAAACTCTCATCAGTTTCCTGGGTCCACATTACATCAAAGTCCTTTTCAGAGGCAGATCAATGAACAAAACATTGAGTAGTTGAATAACTTGCTACTACTCAGGGGTAGCATTTACCTTTACGATATTGAAGTCCATACCCATCAGAACTTTATAAACCTTGCTAAAGTCATTCTTTGCTATTCTGTCTTAGCAACATACAACAGAAGCATAATGAAGACTTTAAGTATTATCTTACATAACAAGAGTAATACATGTCATTCATTACCAGGATAACATTAATAAGACAAGAAAATTTAGTTACAATACATTGAARAAACTAAAAAAAATGGCCACTTATGTGTCAAGAAGCATGTATTTTCTCCTACGTGCACCTCTTCACACTCAGCCCAAATTGCCACATGATGATCTGAATTGAGAGAGTCAGCAAAACCACCTAAGGGTTACTACAGAAGTGCATTTCCATACACTTGCTGTGCATTACATTGTCTAGACTAGTGCAAAAGCAAGCTATCAAACAGTTCTTGGGAATAGGTCTTGGTCAACTTCCATGAACACTAGCATGCATGCTATCTAAAATTGAAACAAAGGAAATAGTTTTCATAGATATAAAAAAACATTAACCATGTTAGAGAATTCTCATGCATTCATGGCGGCATGTGTCAATCCTTCTTCATCAGTGAAAACCAAAGCAGTAATATTTTCTGCAAAATTAAGACATGAGAAGGCAAACAAACCTATCTAACAACCCTCAGCTCCCTGAATTCATGCGAATGAGTCCACAAGCTTTAAGGCTTGAGTCTGTCCAAGTAGGCTCAGTAAACCAAGGAGATACTCCCTCTTAATCGGGAGGAGGGGAGAGGTAGTGTCCTATAGACATCCATTTACTAAAGAATACGTATCTACTATAGGATAAAATATAAACAAATCATATAAAGGACTTCAATGTACCAGTGGTACATTCACCAAGTTCTTAAGCACCTCTACTAGTCAGCTTGATATAAGAGATGACAAAACATGTCTGGCCATGCAACCTAGAAGGACCAAAGATGTCTTCAATGATTCATGACAGGAAGAACCTATGTTTGTACCCTCTGATATTAGGAATCTTACTGTGCCTCTTGAACCACAAGCAAAGAAAGGAGCTTGATTAAAAAAAATGAACAAAAACTTATCAAAGCCTTGCAAAGGCTTTGATACACAGTCAAGAGACCAAAATATATMAAGTGGCCGAGAGAGAAAATCAGGGCACACCACCTTCACAGGTAATAACATCCTAGATACAGAGGAATTGATAAGGATGTCACAAGTGTCCATGTACAAGATTGAGGAATTTGTTCATATGACCAGCCAAGGAAACTTTTAGCTCCAGAAAATACTTGGCATTATCAGGACAACAATCTGTTCGAGAAGGCTGTGTTGGAATGTATGGCAGTTCATCCTGAAAGAAGCTGGATGCAGAGGTCTACCTTTATGCACCCTTTCTCTTAGCTAGCTCTTTTTAACTAGTGCTGCAACAGAGATGAATAAATTCCAGCTGACAGGATTATTAAACCTTACACACTAAAGACTGGCAGCAGATTAAAGAAGGAAGATCCTTAGAGAGCTTTAAGCCTCTTAACTCCAATAATAGCTCTGAGTTTTTTTAGGCATTGAAGCTCTGTTTTGAAAAGACTGTAGATGCTGACTGAGCAAATCATTTAGAGACAGAAAAATGCTATTTCAGTAAGTTGTTTCAGCTTACTGCAGTATAAATAAGCTCAGGTGGACATCATTGGGCTACTATTTCTTGCATAGACGTTAATGTTCAAGGTGCAACAGACTCCTCCAGACAGTGCTATGGCCAAGACACCTTCAAGGATGCACAACACTACAGAAACTTTTAATTATAAGCAAACAGCTTCACTTGTGAGCTGCACCTCACAACAGCCACCCTTTCTTTAGCACAAATATCTCAACTTTGTTTCCAGTTGAGTTTATAGATTTGCCTGCAAGGTAATTCCCATTAGTATCGCTGGCARGCCTGCTTTGCAAGGACAACATGCCTGCTGTCACCTCTCCATTAAGAGAGCACAAAGCAGAGTCAACAGCTGTCAGAACGTATTATCAGGGCAACAGAGACTGAAGTCATTCCATGCAGAAGAAAAAGAAAACCATGTTTGTTCTGGGCCTGAGTAACTCCCTCCTAAGAGGAAGCTCTTAAAAATTAAAGTCTGGAGCCCAAAATAATAAAGCTTCAAATAAAAAAAAGTACTCCCAACATACATATTGACACTGCAAGTGAGTAAGTCAAGTGGAATGCAAAAGAAGAGTAAGTCCACTCCTTCAGACATACACATATAGAGGGGATGAAGGCAGACATGCTCCTGTATGTGTTGCTAGGACAAAAGCTTTGTATATGTGTGCTTGACAACATGCAAGTAAACCACTACACTAACATATATAATCAAAAGAAAGGATCCACTTTGCAATGCCAGAATGACCAAGATAACACCAAGACTGGTATAATTGTGTGTACGGTGATGATCAAAGAGCAGATACACTGGCAAACTCCTACAGCATAAATACCTTCCAGGAAGGAAGTGGAGAAAACACCTCCTTGAAATSAGAGCTTCTAGTCAGAGAAAGTGTCCTTCACTTTCAAGGTTAGATTCACAACTAGCATATGMAGCTATTTTCCGCCATTCTTCCGCAAGGTAGGGAAAGGAAATGTGCAGTGCAAGTTGACATTTAATGTCAGTGACAGAGTCTCATCATATGTGGCAAACAGGCAAAGTCTGGCTCCATGATTCTTGGTATCAAATAGGTCCTCAAAGGCGGCTCTAAAACACACTGATCAGAACTATCACTCTGATTCAGTGAGAATAATTAATCAGAAGTGTGATGCATGAATTCTTTCAGATCTGATTTAAATATGCAGCACAGAAGCTAACTACCATGGCATACGTACCATAGACTGCATACAGACAYATTTTGCTAACAGGCAGCTTAGACAAATGCTTCAGTGTGAAGGCAGCTCTCATCTACGTGACTTTCCTCAATAGTACCTGAAGTTCAATTCCCAGCAAGCTGGAGCGCAAAGCAGTGAGGAAGGTACTCTTGGCCTTGATCAGCAGTACCTTGCACCCATACATTTGGCTGACAGCACCTTTTCTCTGTCAGAGGCAGCCACTACAACTCCAGGTCTCACTGTTTTTGCCAATCATTCTACAGTACAGCTCTCCCCAGGCAATAGTGAGATGCTGCTTCAAAATCAACGCTCCACTCCTCCCTGCTCTTCCAAGTAGCTGCTGCTGAAAGCAACAGCATTTAAGCTACCAAGCTGTTGAATATGCATGCAAAGTAACCAGTTCTGGGGAAAAAACCCAGACTTGCGCAATGTTCTTGAAAGGCTGAAGATCCCTGCTGCACAGGGTGGCATAAGACACAGTAAAGAGCTTTTCCTTACAAGGCTGTGGAAGCCCCTTACATCATCCGGTTACAGGTTATCCTTGGGATCCACTCTGGCTTTTACAGTTTCTAGTCCAATATGCAATCAATTGTTTTGCATGGGAAGCTACGATACCTAACTTCTCACCCTACATGCCAAAAGGACACATTAAAAGGCTTGTCTTCAGCCAAACCACATGTCAACTGGGAAGTTGGAACAGGACAGGAGCAGACTGGAATATGTTGCCCAGAAAGACTGCAGAGTGTCTGTTGTTAAAACATGACTGGATACAGCCCTGGACAAACTGCTCATGGTGACCCTGCTTGAGCAGGGGCGTTGCATTAGATAATCTCAAGAGGTCCCTTCCAACCTCAGTGATTCCGTGATTCTGTGAAATGTTTATGCAATATTAGAACTGGCTCAGTTCTACTGAATTTCAATTGAATTTCAGTTATCAGGATGTAAGAACTACCTTCAAAAATCACAGGTCTCTTACTCTTAAAGAAGGCAAAATCATTTTGAAATGTTTTTCATTTATTAGCCTTTTCAGTCACTAACCCTGACGGGTATGTCAGTTTCATTAAGAGGACCCAAAAAATATCAGTTATGATATTCAGACTGGCAATAACAACAATAAATTTTGGTGGATTTTTCATGGCAAATACAGAAGATACTTTCAGCCCTTCAACTGAAGTGGAAATTTTTTGATGCTACAATGACTCTGGCACCTTTCTATTTCTGGTAGCCATTACTTATGTACTTAACTGAAACGTTAAAATACAAGTCACAYTGGGCATATTTTTGTATTTTCTTTTGTTGTTAGACTAAAGGATCTTTATTGCCAAGATAAAGTTTAGCCTGGAGAAAAGGAGGCTGAGGGGAGACCTTATCACTCTCTACAACTACCTGAAAGGAGGTTGTAGCAAGGTGGGTGTTGGTCTCTTCTCCCAAGTAACAAGTGATAGGACAAGAGGAAATGGCCTCAAGTTGCGCCAGCGGAGGTTTAGATTGGACATTAGGAAAAATTTCTTCACCRAAAGGGTTGTCAAGCACTGGAACAGGCTGCCCAGGGAAGTGGCAGAGTCACCATGACTGGGGGTGTTCAAAAAACGTGTAAATGTGGCACTTCGGGAGGTGGTTTAGTGGGCATGGTGGTGTTGGGCTGATGGTTGGACTTGATGATCTTAGAGGTCTTTTCCAACCTTAATGATTCTATGATTCTATATCCCTTGTTCAGGTTCAGCTAGTGTTCAGGGCTGAGGTGGTAAGCTCTGCAAAGTTCAGGAATGTCTTTAGGTTGCCCACTTCTGCCCATTCTCCTTGCCCTCCCACTTCATTACCTTGCACATCACAGTGAAGATAATTATTCTCCAAAGTTCCACATGCTTTTCAGACTCTGACTTCTGAAAACATACAGTAACAAGTGAAACTCTGTGATGCAATAAGCCAGCTGAGCCAATCTAACAACGCTGTACTGTTGAGGGCTGCCCTCATTCCTCACATCCTTGTGCCAGCACTGAGGATCAGCAGAAACTGTCAGCCGTTCTTTTTGGCTGCACTAAATTTCACCTCATAATGCAGTGAAGTCTTCCTAAGGGGTCAGAGAAGTGCGAGATTTAACACACAAGGAGTTGTAAGGGTATGTGAAGCAGGAATAAGGAAAGATGCTGTCAAATGGAGTCTGACTTCATTTGGTGGCTCACCATGTTGTCTAACCACTCATCAGTAAGACTGAGCCTCAGGAACATTGAGTTACAGCCTGTTTTAGCACTGTGTTTGGACAGAAAAGTTATTCTGGATCTTGTGTCCTCAACTGGCTCCACACGTACTATGACACCATCCTCTTAGTGACGCTGATACCAACTGTATTTTGTCCTGTACTGTAATATATACAACACATCTAGTTAAATTTTAGGCAGAACGTGTCTTCTGTTCACCCAACTACATTCTAAATGGCTAGTGGCTCTGTGTCTACTACTGAGATACGCACTAAAGCAAGTTGTCAGACCAAACACTGATTTCTTTAACAAACATGGCAAAAGGAAGTTAACTATCATAATGCCAGAGCTCATCTGCAGGAGACAGTTCGTAGGGCTTGTGTAAAACTATGCAACTATGAACTTTCATTCATACATACTACCAGCCATGATAGCCACTCCATTGTCTTCTCTATGTGCAAAGTACACTTCAGCTCATAAGAACACCCTATTACGTATAATTAGAGCTGATTTTTTTTATTCTCTCAAGTCCATTCCTCTGTTTGGAATGATGACTTTTGCTTCACACAGCTTAATCGTAGTACAGAAATTCCTTCCTTGAGTAAAAACCTGACAGAACCAAAGTTGCTCAAGGAATACAACTGGTTACTATGGCAATCCTCCCTTTTTCTGAGTGGACCTGTTTAATTCACTCTAAACACTACAGTAAAAACTCAGCTGCCAGATGTAGTACCCAGTACCCAGTTCGTTAAAAGAGGGGATACCACCCAGACACAGAGATCCAGAAAACAACAGCCCTAATCCTGTTTCTGTCAGTCTGTTTACCAGCTGATCCTGCCATCTGCCTAAGCCTTTAGTTTCACAACTTTCATAAAATGTAAAGGATGAAGAATAGTCTGAGAACTAGATACTGTTAAATAAAAATAAATAAACAAAATAACCTACCTGTCAACTAGGCAACATACGCAAGTCCCATTCTTGTCTAAAAACATCTTCTACCTTCCTGTTTGTAATGACAAACTTCAACTTGTAATGACTACTTAAAAAAACCAAAAAAACCAATCACAAACACCCAAAACCCACCAAACAAAAACCATGCCAATTTTCCCCTTCTTTTCTCTGATTTTTTCCAATTATGTATCTTCAAGAAGACAGACAGTGTTTGGGACCTGCCCAGCACCATCCCAGACATCCAAGAGATGAAGCGAAGAACACTAAGCTTTCTTTTACTGTGTAAAACCTCCTCCTCAGAATAAATAGCCAGGCGAATGTTCTCCAACCTGAGGAGCGTTTTCACACAGTATCAGCCAATACAACACCAAAGTGCTTAAGCGCACTAAAGAATGTGCTCAGGTATTACATATTCTTTAGCCATATGCTTATTAAAAAGCAGTAAGACAACTGACTGAGGAATGGTAGATTACTGGAGATGAAACTGGCCTCTGATGACAACAGATTAATGTTTAAACTGATAGCTAGCTAGAGCCAGTAGGATGTTTTATGAAAAAGAATATCTTTGTTCTAGAACTGTTGAAAAGCAACTATATCTCTTCCAGCACAACTGGAACTTCCAAATTCAGAATGGTAGTGTTATTCTTCTATCAGCTCCTTAAGAAACCAGATAGAAAGACTAAGAACACTCCAGAAGCAGGTCTAGAAGCATGCATCCCTTCTTTCTGCCAATCAAAAGGTGGCTGTCTACTATTCGCTCTTTCTTCTCTTCTAACTGCAAGAATGAATTTGGGAAGACAAGTGGAGAAAAAGATGATAGAAGACAGCTTCACCTGACAAACGACACAGGGGATTGACATATTTTGTCATCTTCTCAGGTAGATGTATGACCATGAAAAAAGGCCTTTACTAGGAACAAGTCAGCACCAAGACTGGCTGGAGAGGATCAGCTGTGGAATAATTCCATACAGGCAGGTTGAATCAGCATGTTAGAAGAGCTGTACTGGGTCAGAACAAAGACGTTTCTAGCCTGACATCCTCTTTGACAATAGCAGGTGCCTAGGAAAAAGCATAGGGGATAGGACAAACGTAGTGATACTTTTTCCTCCCATTTTGGATACTCCATTGTTCAGGCACTATCAGTTATTGAGTTTCTTCGGAATTAAGCAGTTCATGACGACTGAGGCCAGGGATCATCTATTCATCAGTGAATGTATTCAGTTGCTTTTGAATTCAAGATGATGATCATTCCCCATTTACCTTCTCCAGSTCTCTTATTTTATAACCCATATCTCCATCTTTCCCCACCTAAATYATCTAACTTAACTGTTGCTTGTACAGAATCCATTACTTATCTTTATCTGTCACCCTTCTGAATCACCCTTTCACTCTGCTTGATCTCTCCATGAGTTTTTGTTTGTGTATTTTCTGGGTGGAGATGGGAGGAGCACATCTGATTTTGACATGTGCTTACACAACATGTTTCCCCAGTGGTACAGTGTTTGCTATTTTCTCTATTCATGAGAATAGAGACCGGATCACCTTTTCAGGGAAGTTTGCTGCCTCCCTGGGGCCCAAATTAGAGATGTCAACAGACAACTGAATAGCTTAGTACAGCTTTTGCGCTATTATCCGCTCCTGCTCTTTCATGTGGGTACTAATGATGTTGCAACAAAAAATCTAAGGTCAATCAAAAGAGATTTCAGGGCCCTGGAAAGAATGCTAAAAATTTCAGGACCACAGGTAGTATTTTCCTCAATCCTCCCAGTAATGGGGAGAGACTTTGAAAGAAACAGACGAGCCCAAGATATAAATACCTGGCTCTAGGACTGGTGCCTCCACCAAAACTTTGGGTTTTATAACCACCGAAGAACCTTTGAGGCACAAGGTATGATGAGGCCTGACGGGATCCATCTGTCCCGATGGGGGAAATACATCTGTGGTCGTAAGCTGGTGGGAGAGATTGAGAAGGCTTTAAACTAGAATCACTGGGGAAAGGGGATGCCAACAGGAGAGCTGAAGGTAAACCAAGGGTAAAGGCATCGGCTGAGGGCCATCCTAGCAGGAACATTTACACTGCTTCTGGGAGCATGGAGGGCTCAGGAGCACATCTGAAATGCTGGTACACCAATGCATGCAGTACAAATAACAAACAGGATGAACTGGAAGCACTGGCCAGTTCCCACGGCTGTGATGTCATTGGTATTAGCGAGACTGGGTGGAATGAGTTCTACGACTGGAGTGCTGGGATGGAGGGCTACGGACTGTTCAGGAGGGATGGGCAGGGCAGGCGAGGTGGAGGAGTTGCACTGTAGGTAACGGCGAGGTTTGACTGTACAGCCCTTACAGTTAGTGATGATGTGTTTGAGGGCCTCTGGGTGAGGATTAGGGGGATGGAGAACAAAGGAGATGTCATAGTGGGTGCCTAATACCGATCGCCCAGCCAGGATCATAGCACTGATGAGTTATTCTACAGGCAATTAGGGGAAATCTCTGGATCGGTAGCCCTTGTCCTTATGGGAGATTTCAACTTCCCAGACATCAGCTAGGAATACCATACTGCTGTGACGAGCAAGTCTGGGAAATTCTTGAAATTTGTGGAAGGTAACTTCTTGTCACAAGTACTCAGTAAGCCAACTAAGAAAGATGCCCTCCTAGACTTGCTATTGTGAAGAGAGAAGGACTGTGACAGGGGAGGTTTAGACTTGACATTAAGAAGCATTTCTTTACCAAGACGGTGGTCAAACACTGCAACAGGCTTCCTAGAGAGGTGGCCAAWGCCCCAAGCCTGTCAGTGTTTAAAGGGCATTAGGACACATGCTTCGTAACATGCTTTAACTTTTGGTCAGCCCTGAAGTGGTCAGACAGTTGGACTAGATGATCGTTGATAGGTCCCTTCCAASTGAAATAGTCTTTTCTATTCTATTCATTTTCAAGTACTTCTTATCACTTGCATTTTTTCCTACTGAGCCAAAATTTTCATGAAGTTATTATAAATGCCAAGATCTCTTTTCCCAAGCTTAACAGTCCACACGGAAAAAACATTTTTTTAATGTAATGAGAGTCCTTCCTGTCCATCACTGTAGTTAAGTCTCAGTCACAATTTTATGGGCCAGCAACCCGGTATCAGGAAGTTCCATACTTCTTCAGAGAGCCCTGGTCTTTATACCTCTGAACAACCCTGTATTATTAGACAGATCAACTTGTATTTGCACCCTTTACCAACTCACTTATTACAATCCTGACCAGCATGTGTCCAAGTGTCCCCCCTGTGGAATCCCAACATGAATTCCTGCCTTTCTGAAGATCAACCATTTCAGCCTTGCTACGTTTCCAATCTTTTGATCAATTACACATCCATGCAAGGATCCTCCCTAATGTCCTAGGACTGCCTAATTCTCTAAAAGTTTTTGGAGAACTCTGGAAACTCAAGTAAATGTTCTGAGAAAAGACGTAGGAATTTAGTATTCTCTTGAATTGCCTTATCTGAATCGCCATGTCCTGAATCACTCACAGAGTGATGCTGAGCATGTGCAAGGAAACAGTCTTTTATTTGTGACTTCCAAAAAAAACCAAACAAACAAAAAAAGAACTTGTTTGTTTACAAGTCTGCATCTGCAACCCTCTCGCTCTCATACCTCTCTATAATGTTCTCTCTCCCCCCTCAGGGGTTCAGCTGCCTGCATCCCAAGGGTTCAAGGCTGAGCCTAAACACAGTAGACCTACATAACTTTGGCTCAGAATTCTAAAAAAATTGCTAACTTGTGAGAAAGACTTGTGAGAAAAATCTGTAGAAAGATAAGAAATGAGACAGGGGTAGGATGGCTAAAATGGGGATCACTAACTGCTCAAAGACGCATGACAAAGTAATTCATCAAACAGGAAGATGTAAGATTCTGATAGAAAAAAATGAAAGTGGGAGGGTTTTCAAAGCATTAGTCTTGCTGGAGATGGAAGCAGACAACTCAGCAACACTGCAGATCTGACCAACAGAGCTGTTGAAGCAGACTCGTACTCTCCCGACTGAAGCCTGACTGAAGCAAAAACTTTTTGTGTATTACATAAGGGTGGTGAGCATATTTATTCTCAGCCCAATTGCTCATTAAGGTTTGGCTATAATCTGTGAGTTCTAGCCACTACGTAATTACTTTGTACTTTTGCATTTAGCTGTGCAAAATACGTTGCTACAAGCAAGATGCTCAAGCAACCTAACCTAAAGAAGGGAGGTAACAGACTGATGGAGAACAAGGTCAGCCTCAGTCCTTTGTAGTAGGTCCTTTTGCCTGAAAGGTGAAGACTGAAAACAAGATCGTCAACCTGCAACTTCTAGTGATTTTTGGAGACTTCAGCTCACTAGATAGGAAAAGTTTTCATTACTAGTGGTTGTAACCTAAACACGGAAATGACCATTTCCCAGAAGTCAAAAATGAAATTCCTTCCTTTCAGAGAAAAGTTTAGGGATGTGAGTTATTCAGAAATGACACTGTCCACAGCAGAGTCCTCAAATGATGAACTTGGAGATGCAGAAAGCGTATTACAAGGCTTATTGCCTGCTGGCTTGTAACTACGCTACTACTGATCAGTATGGATTCAGTAAGATTATGTGCTGTCTCTTTAAGAAGGTACTGAGAGAAACACCCGGCATTTTTTCTGTTTCTTCTGAGGCTGGCAGACACTCCCAGTGTAAGTACCCAGCAAGGCAGAAATAATTCAGAAATTAGTCATAGAAGCATCTTTACTAATACTGAAGAGTACTGTCTGCCCCCTGGCATTTCAAAGAATCTACAGAGCTCTACACCTGCAGACTACTTGTTTGAACCAGGAATAAACACTGATTGATTATATTTAAGAGATGTCTGGTAGCCTTCATATGAGAAGGCCTTGCTCCCAGTTCAAACTTCTCCATGCCAGAGCCATCGCTATGGTTTACAGAAGTCAGTTAACTGAGATGGGCTTTACAGGCTCATTAACAGTTCTCTACAATCAGACTGACTGTGCCAAGACAGAACTTGATAGTTCTGACTGCTGTTGTACTGTGCCTGCTGTATTACAATGTTTCCACAGACTTAATGACTGCTTATTTATGCTAAAATGAGTTTATTTGCTTGCTAGAAAGAAGAGAGAGACCCAACAGATAACAAGCAAATGGACAATGAACACAGACTGAAGATCCTGGATGAACAGTAACATTTGTCTGGAACATTAGCTAAGAAAAAGACTAAAATTTGCCGCATGAATGAAGTAACTCAGAACAAAACAGCTTGCTCTATGGATAACACAGGAATCGATCATCAACCACCAAAACAAATTGCTGCTGTCTGCATATGTTACTGATGTCTGTAGTAAGTTGTCACAAATGCATTTTATGTATGTGTTAGAATACCATACACACATGCAAATGGTGTTATTCCTGAAGCGCAACTATTTAATCTCAGTGAAACTTTTTTTTTTGGCATTTAAAGTTATTGCACTAGAAAAAACTTGGAAGTATGTACATGAAAAGTCACTTCAAGMAAACAGATATTACTTCAATACCCTTCTGGTGCCACCGTTTGACAGATGTTGATGAAGTTGAAAGTGCTCATTGATATGACTGGCCTGTTAAAGTAAAGCTAAACAAAGCCTTGATGCAAAGTTACATTATACCCTAAATGAACCATGAGTGCAGAAAAGAGAGAAAAGCACAGCAATTGAAAACTCTTAACCCCGTGGTGATGGCAACTCATGTGGCAGACCTGTAAGTGGTGGCTCAGCCTGATGCCAGCTCCTAACATGAAGGACAAAGTCCTGGTGATCAAGAGGTAACAGACATTGGGGTGGGGGGCAGGAATGGGTTGAGCTGTAATCTCTACCCCCAACATTATCACACTTCACTTTCACCTATTATTATATCATAAGCCTAACTTACACAGCAAATTCCATAGCCTTGACTTAAGATGTGAGAAAGATCTGTGGAAGAGTCTATAGAAAGATAATAACTACAGAGAGACTTAAGACTGTTCACACAGGATTTTCCGGTAGCTTATAGATTTAAGAGGAGGTAAACCCACCAACAAGGAAAAGCACAAAATACAATGGGGAAAAAAACCCAACATGGCATAGAGAGCGTCATCAGCTGCTGTTTGATTGTCAGTGTTGGAGTCAGTTGAAGATGGCAACTCAGCAACCCGGAGGCCACAGAGGCTGACCTTTCTTCTCCAAAACAACGCTAGTCCAGCCAACAGTATTTTTTGGGTGTTGTTTCAAAGGCATTGTTATAATTTGGGTGGGGCTTGTTTTTCTTTCTTCTCTTTTCTTTTTCTTCTTTTTTTTCCTTCACTGCTACAGATTGTGAAAGGAAATGCAGGACTATATAAAATAACATTTGGCAAATGAACACTCAGAAATCTGTAAGGTACTGGCATCTTCCACAAAAACGACATTCAATACTTACTGTGCACACATGAGGCCAGTTCTCAAGCTGATGGAGCACTGCTGTACTAAGCTCCTCCCAGTACATTTCCCGGTAGATCTGTGGCATCTTTGACACCCAGACACCACTGCTGCACTTGCTCAGAATCTCCTTAATGCGACTTTGAACTTCATTGATATCAGCAGCAGAAGGGCCAGAGGCAACAGTATGTTTCTCCACAGTGGATGTATCCAAGTTATCTGTTAAACAAAAATACAGCCTTGAAGTAAACACAGCCTTATCAGCAAGAGAAAGACACATGATTACCTACCTCCTTAAAAATTAAACATGGGACCTGCCAGCATAACACCAACTCTAAAATGCGGATCTCTTGCCCAACATGGCTGTTTCAGTCACTTTCTACTGGAAAGAGCATGGAAACCTCAGACATTTAGTAACTGACCTGAAGCTGAATTTTCAATCACTGTAGTTATTTTCATAAGAAGTTGCTAAATGTTTCTTCAGAAGGGTTCCTGGAAGAGGTTACAGAACCCTCAGCCACACTGTTGCTGAGAGGCTGCACTGAGGCAGTGTCCCAAGAGGACACAAGATAATTTCTTTAGGAGTACAAACACAGCAAAGATATAGCAAAACACCCAAGGATGTTCTTCTAAATTCAGACAGATGCACAAAACAGACCAATAATTTGCCTTTCATTCTGAGATATGTCCTGAGGAGAAGTCTGAACCCAGCACCCAGCCTTTCTGTGCTACTGCATCCAAGGAAGTCCTCCAGCGGAGCAGGGAAAGAGACAGCAACTGTCCAGCTACTTTGAACAGTGTCATACATTGTGTGGAGCAAGACAGTCATTATCYGTCCCAGCTGCAGGTTCACATCACTAGCTTGCTTGCTCCCTCATCTCTACTTCTCTCCTCCCTTTGGAGGGATGTATTTGCTACCAGACCTGAAGCTTCACAAATCAGCCTGACAGGTCTCAAAGAAAACAACCATCATTTAACAAGTCCATCAACTGCACAACTGCTGGGAGACAGGCACACRGAAGGGTATTTTCTGGACAGCTAGGCTAGTGGGCTGCTTACTCCTGAAAGCCAGGATTTCACTCTCCTACACCAGATCCCCACCCTGGCAGTAAAGTTAAGCGTACTCCCTCTGTTTCCAAGCTACTCACACTTGCTTTGTGGTTGGCTTTGACACTTACTACACAAGGATTCTCCTAGAAGACGGAGACGCAAACAAGTAAACACACACATTTCCCCAGCACCATGAAATCAGAGTGAGAAGGTTCACTCACAGAACTTCGTTTCTCACCTAAACCTATCTTCATTCAAAACAAGTACTAAGATGGATTTTTCTTAAGATGACACTCAATCTAATGCGAGTAGTTGACAAAATTTTTCTTAATGGGCAAACATACCATTTGAATCTATGGAAGAGCTTCTGGACAGGTGAACTTGCAACTCCTTTTGAAACCGTGGTGGGACACTTAGTCTCTTCTCAGACCTAAAATTGAAAAGAAAATTACTTTAAATCACTTACCTGGCTCTGAATAGCATTGCATTTGCTTACAAGATGTATACATAAAATAAAATGTATTTCACATACTTCTAGCAGGCCCCCTGCACAAGATCAGTACTCACAATGTCCTGGCTTGGAAGACAACCTGATCAGCAGTTACAAGGCAGATCAACAGGTGGTTTCTGTTTTTTTCTTACTATCCCGATTATCATGAGAAACAAAACGCACAGTAAAATGACATTAGCAAAAGGAAAGCATCTAAGCCTAACAACACACTTGATGGTCTTACATTTGATACATTCAGCCTCACTGTTTGGTCTTCTATCTGGATGGTGACTCAGTCTTGCTGTGAACATCATTATGCTCACCTTCTTGGTAGCCACATCAGAATCTCCTGAAAGTATTTGGCTTCAGAAGTCAGGGGAACACCTAAAACTACACAGGAACTCAAGGTCTTTTTGTGGACATTGTCGCTACACTGTTTAACAGATTCCTCTCCAAAGTGCTCTCCCACGGAAACGACACAAATGTCGTACTTGCAGGTATTCTTCTGAGGTCCCCCAGAGAGCAGCGGCTTATACTGGGAGCACATGCAGCACAATGAGCTCCTGACAATGAAGAGGTCACAGCAGTGTGTAGCTCACTAAGACTATTTTGGAAACAATCAGCTGTGGAATAATTACATAGACTGTAAGCAAAAGGGAAAGAGTTGGAGAAAAGAGGTCAAAGACCAGGACCAAGCACCTCCCAAAGACACATACCCAAGGAAGAACTGCAGTGGAGAAGTCAAGGTGGCAAATGCACCAAAACAGCTCTCCACAGAAGAATGGCAGGATCCATCCAGGCATCTCCAGACCACAGCAGCCATTGCACATGCACTGAGCAGGCTCTGCAGATGGTCTCTGCCCAATAGGCCAGTAAGGAGACTGGCCACCTCTGGAGTTCAGGGACAACTCTGCAGGAAACCACAAACTTCACCAGCGACAGAAACACCAAGGGCGATTTTCCCAGCTTCACCTGGGCTCTCAGAAGGCAGGATAGGGGTCAAGTGTGATGCTGAGGCTAGTAGCAACAGGACCTCGAGACTAGCACAGTATTAAGGTAGCACTATGTGGCTTCACGCTGATCTTTAATCAGAGCAGATCCACAAATCAGAAAGAGGCCTCCCACATTCACACCTATTCTAAGCAGCATCTTACATGATTTAACATGAACTTGTCTCCCTTGCTTTTTTGCTGTCCCCATAAGATGAAACTACTGTTCCTCCATCAGCTATGGGGTGTCCCTTGTACGAAAAATAGTACTTCTGTTCTGGGTCACGTCCCACAGTATTAGCAGTGAGGACAGTCACTGCCCAGCACAGCATTTTCCAAAGCAGGAGAGGCATGCCCAGAAGTGCTGAGCAGCAGATCAACTACAAGCACATTTGTGAAACACAAGCGGGACGAGRCTCAAAATGTACAAAGGCAAAGTCACCCACATGAAACCAAAAACACATTCACACCTTGCACTTGTTGGGTATCTGTGAAAAGACTCTTCCAACACTCCACCTGCGTCACTGGAAAACCCTCTACCTTATGGGCACAGCTTAGATCCCCACACAAAGCAGCAGCACAGTCTCTTTGTAGAAGGTATGCTGTGACTGGCCATGCAGACTCTACAAGAAACCCAGGATCCCACCTCTTTATACATATATTTACCAGTATGGACAACTCCAAGCTGGACAGATACCCAATGAAAAAAGTCCCTTAAGCAAAGCTGACTCAAAAGAGACTACCATCATTGCTATGCAGCAAGCAAAATAATCCCATGAGCTAGCCACATGGGTAATGGAGACTGTCCTGCTGCTGCTGCCTCCCAGCAGGAATCCATAGCTGTGTTCTAGTCCTCAGTGCCACACACCATTTCTACCACCTTAAGCCACACATCAGGTGACACGGATGACATGCAGGGTAAGCCAGCAGCAACTGCAGCAAGGTTTCAGTGAGGAAGAGGGCAGATGTTCCGCTCTCGAGCCATGCCATCTGGAACACTTTGGAAAGGAACCTGGAACAGAGGACTGATGATTCCCTTATGTTGCATGAGAAAGCAAATTGGATTTGGGATCCTCTCAGTATTAAGAGACTTCATGTGGTATCTTCCTGTGCTTCCTGGCATGGTTCAACAGCTTCCCATAGAACAAAGTGGTGCTAACATCAGCTTTGAGCCCAGTTATCACCAGCTTCGAGCCCTGCAATCAGACAAGGATCCTGTGATGCGCTGCTTGCTCACACAGACCATGGTGGCCTTATCTCTCCAAAGATGGGATGGAACACAGCCAGACAGCGGCAGGGCCTACACACTTCTCCCCAGCATGCAGGTATGGATAACTCAGCTGCCTGCAAGGCCTCATGTTCCTCTGCTCCCAGCAAGAGGCCTCCTAACCACACCGATAACAGAACACATCAGCAGCCCATCCCTTCACAAATGCCTGACCAGCCATGCAGTCCCGCCAAGCCCCCATGTATAGCTGTAGCTGAGCAGCCAGTTACGTTTCACGCCCCTAGACCACTTCTCTGAGTGGAGGGAAGGCATGCCCTTCCCTGCCTATCGCCTTATCTTGGTAAGGCCCATGCCATTCAGCTCTGCTCTTTGGTCCTTGGACAGTGCCGTCTCAGCAGTGGGGCCAGGTGACGGCCAGCAGCAAATGCTGCCTGCTGGTCCAAGCAAGTGGATCACCAACCATCTCAACCTGTTCTCACCCATGCCATTGCTTTCCAGCTTCAAGGATCTCTGCAGTTAGCCTTACAAGCAAGGTCTCTCCCACCTTCTGTGGGTTTGCAGGTCCACAGCAACATGCTCACAACATGAACTTACCAAGTGATTGCTGCTATAAAGACAGCCTCTCAGACCCTGCAACAGTGTCTGCAGGAAGGCCTGGGAGGGCAGCAGGAAACAACCTGGCACAACTGCACCCACCGTCAGCATCTCCCCCTTGTCATCTGGGTATGACAGAATGGGGAGGAGAAACAGCCTGTTACCCTTCCACCCAAGATTATGCAGCAGCAAGCTCCAGAAGCTGTGGTCATGAAAATCTCTCAGCAAAAACCTACAGAGAGCTAGAGAGGTGCGACAAACTTTGGCAGCCACAAAGGAACTGACATCTGCAGCCTCACTGTGGGGCTTCACTACATGATGCTGGGTGGAGCAGCAACACCAGTCAGCACCCAGACAAAGCCTGTCACTGGGAAGACATCCTGCCAAGGCAAGTAACGCCGATTTGCTATAGCAGGACAGATGCTCAACACAGAAGGATAAATCAAAGACCCTTAAGCGCAACAGATGTGCTTTGCTACAACTTCGGTAAATGGAGGGGCAGGGGGGCAGGGTGGTTGTTAGAAAACAAATCCAGAGAAACTGCACACAGACGGCGCCTCACCCCAGACTGGGAAATGGGGCAGGGACAAGCTCTGTCGCCTTCAGGGCTTCCCTCAGCCAACCTGTGCTGTGAATGCTCAGCCACTCTCACAGGCACGTGCTGGCACCGCTGCTGGAACAGTGCCGCCAAGCCTGTGCTGCTACCGACGAGGCTGGTGTGAAGCCAGGATTCCTGCGGATGCTGCTCACACCTCTGCTCACTTGCACACTGTTTTGAGGTCAGGACCTCAGGCTCAAAGCGGCTTTCCCTGCTGCAATTCCCAAAGCATAAGCAACTACAGCAGCTCTGGGGGCAAAAAACATCCCCAGCAGCAAGGGTATCAGCCATGGATCCTGCCAGTCCTGGCCAAGTTGAAACAAATTAATCCAGTCACATGAGCCATTACACAACCTTGCATTGAAAGTCCTGCTCCTGCATCTCTCTGACATGAAAGGATGGCTTGGTGTCCTCTCCTCTGCTGCAGCAGTCTCCTCGACAAAACATGGAGCAGAGGTGGTAGCAACAGTCTCCTACGACTTTCAGTCTCACAAGCCACAGTCCCCACAGCTGCACCCTGACATCTCATGTCCGAACAAAACTTCTGGATGCTGAAGGGCTGACAGAGTCTCAGCACATCTGCAACAAAGGTGTGGAAACAGACCTCGCCTAGGAGATGCCAGACCTGAAGAGCCTCCATCAGCCCTGTTACAGAAGAGGAGGCTGCTTCAGTTGACTGGGAGACACTTTTTTCTTCTGCACTTTTCCACCTCAGCTTCCCAACCTTTGGCTCCTGCTGGTACCTCCATCCTCCTCCTAACTCCTCATCAGCCATCCTCTTCCCATGGCTTGTCATCACTCCTATGTCACTGCTCTGTACAATGGCTTGCCATATTTGCTCTCCTCTAGAAACATTTAACATTTTTTTTCAGGCTTCTTTGGGTTGTATGTGAACATTGTGTGGGTTTTTTTTTCAATCTCTTTAAATTTCTAACTGTGGTGTGTCAGCAGCTCTGGTCATAAACTTTAAACTGCAGCCTGTTAAAACCTGTCCAAAGTCTGTTATATCTGCCTGTTAGAGGGAGCTGCTTTAGTTTCTGTTAATTATAAATATCCTCCTAGGTGTCTGCCAAGTTTTATGCTGAGTGTTGGCACAAAACAAAGCAGTGTCATTAAAGTACCACGGAACTAAACCAGGGACCTTAGCTCTTGCAATTCTTTTTTATATACAAACAAGGCCATTTGCTGCTGGGCACAGCTTTATGATTTTGCTGTCTAGTTAACTGTACTCACTCTTAAACTGGAGGTTGCTGCCCTCTTGCTTTCTGACTGAGGATAGCAAAACCCTCCACTGAATTATGAAAGGCTTTCAGGAACCCCTGCGCAGCCACTGGAAGTGC
Organism: Oceanodroma leucorhoa; assembly: GCA_030449065.1. Lineage (NCBI taxonomy): Eukaryota > Metazoa > Chordata > Aves > Procellariiformes > Oceanodroma > Oceanodroma leucorhoa. The sequence continues at coordinate 1,056,847 of JASVER010000187.1, forward strand.
TATTGCTGCAGGTTAAAAATTATTGTAAGAGAAATGGTGTACTGTAGTTATGCAAAGATGCTTGTGCTATAACTGCTTGGTTCATGGATAAAAGAAGCCTGTTCCGTTTTTTTAAAGTCATCCTCCTCCAAAATTATCATCAATTTGGGGATGAAAAAAAGGGCAGTAAGGTGGGGTGCTGAAGGCAAAGGTTTCTGAGGCTGCTCTCCCAGTGTCTCTAGAGCTTTCTTTGACAGCGCCTCAAGCTGTCTTCTCCATGGTGCCTGTCTCCATCCCCGCCATGGGGTGCTTCCCCCCACCAGGACATGTCATTGAACCCCAACACCCGCTGCCCGTGCTGGGAGCAGCGGTGGTGCCATGCCATGCTGCAGCGTGGAGAGTGTGGGCTGGCCAGCACTTCTGATCCCACCCCAAGAAGAAAGCAGGTGCGAGGGCTGCGCCTTGGTGGAGACAGAAAGCTGAGCCTTTTCCCACAGTAGTGTCCCCAGAGGCTCCTGCTTTGTCCTGCCCCTGCCAAGGACTGTTGCTGCTGAGGAGTGCATCGCTGGCGGGTCTTGCTGGGTCTCGTTGGGCAGCGGGGTGGTCCAATGCCCGGAGCAGCACGCAGCACTGCTGGGAGGAGCGGCAGGAAGGTGTGGGGCGCTGCTCTGCAGGTGCCATTCCCCTCTGGAGAGGGGCATGCATGCTGGGGAAGCACTGGCAAGCTGCATCCTAGGGGTGCTCCACTTGTCCCCAGTGGCCCCACAGAGGAAGGGCACAAGGGACCTAGTCCCCTGTGGAGGAAAACTTGGCATGGGGAGTTTGGCGCTCTGAAACCTGCCTGCAAAGGGACCAGGGAGCCCAAGGCATGGCCCAGCAGCCATGGGGTGAGCTGGGGGAACAATGTCTCGCACAGCCAGCGGGGGCCAGGCCCGCAGCACCCAGCACAGGGAGGTCATGGTGTTTCACAGCATGAGGGGCAAGCACCAGCACTCAGCAGTGAGGAATAAAGCCCGGCATTGCTCCAGAGCCAGGTCCCGAGGTGCTGAGAGTGGGGGCAGCCTTGGTGGCAAAGGACTGCCTGCCTTCAAGAGTAGGACTTATAGCTCTCCTACTCAAGTAGGAACCTGAAATACACAGCCCAGCATGGCACTCTGCAGAGGGGCACAGTGGTGGACAGCAATGGCAAGACCCCAAGCCAGACACCATGGGCCTTGGAGGGAGGTGGGGAGCAAAGCCCTCAACAGCCCGAGGGCCAGGCCCCTGGCTGCACAGGCACAGGGAAGTTGGTGGGGCAAGGGTCTGCGTGGTCAGAGGACTTGGTTCCACAGTGCTTTGCTCAAGGGGGACCTGAGGTGTAAGGACCTGCAGAACAAATCTTTCCTGCACAGCTGGATGGCTTGGCCCTTCTCTCCTCCGCACTGCAGCCTCCTCGACAAAACAGTACAGAGCTGGTGACAACCTTCTCCACTGCAGCTCCACACAGCYTGGAGAGGAGCAGAAGAACAGGGGTTAGCTCAGTCCACACTCATGTCCTTAGGAGCTATGGTGTAGACAGAGAGGCCCATCTCGAGTCTCCCTGCTCCTGTGGGGGCCCCGGCCTCACTCCCCTCACCTGCCGCACGCAGCACGTCTCTCCTCCCTGGCCTCTACCTCCAAACCCTCCACTCCTCACATGGCCGCTGCCAGCTCCTCCGGCTTCCTCGCTGCTCCTGCCACTGCTCTGCTCTCGCCCGCCTCAGCTTCACAGCCTCTGGCTCCTGCCACCATCACCAACCGCCTCTCAACTCCTCCAAATTTCTGCCTGGGCACGTCCAAACAGCTGCTGCTACGGCCACAGCCCAACTGCCCACGGACACAAGGAGCATCTCCTGCCCTCGAGAGGAGCTCTGCCCCAGAGTAAAGCCCCAGCAGATCCACCTGGCAGCCCMAAGGCTGCCGCCCCCTCCCCAGGGCACCTGCCCACTCCACCACGCACCAAAAAGCACGGCCAGCAGAGCACTGCCGTAGCGAAGGGCCCTTKGCGGAGCAGCAGGAAGGTTACGAGGCAGTGCYGTCAGCTGCCAGTGAAATGCTATGCTCTCAGGCACAAAAGCTGAAGCGGCTGCTGCTCTCATGACAGGTCTGAGCTCATCCTCAACTCCCTCTCCGGCACCCAGACCCCTGACACACACGGGACTCACGCCGGCGACTGGGACAGGACGTGCCTGCTTTCTGTGGGTCTTCCAGAAAGAGCAGGCACCACGGCAGGATTAAGCCGTCACTCTATTCCGTGCCCTTCACAGCTATGCCGCCGTGGAAGCGGCACACCACTGCCATTTCCATTCAACGCAAGGCTGACTTCTAACCCATCCCGGGGACCTGCAGAGGATTACCACCATAATCACAGCTCCAGCGGACTTAGTGCAGCCACAATGAGGGAACAGCAAACACTTTCTCGCCACCATCAGCTGATGGCCCAGGGCGGCTGAAAACAACACAGAAAGAGGAATGACAGGGCAGCAGTTGGGTAAGCCACCTGGATTAGGGAGGCTCAAAGGGGGCTGAAAACCAGCATGTACCGCTAACGCAGCAAAACTGCAGCTCCGGGCCTCATCTCAGTTCACCCACACACGGTTGGGCAGCTGCTGGGTCCGAGCACGCCGAGAAGGGCCACAAACGCTAACGCTGCAAAGGAGAAGGCAGGCAAGAGGTAAAGAGCAGCCACCTGCACACAACCATGACCCTGAACACGCAGCATCGCCTGTCACCTCCTCACAAACCTCCTCCTGCTTTCTATCGCGCCGGCCACAACAGCTCCCTCCTGGGTCTGGGAAACACCCTTGGTGTGACACCCTTGGCCARATTTCTCCCCAGAAGACAGGGGAGCAGACCAAGAGCATGGGGTAGCTGCGGCAGCATGCAAAAAGGCAAAGGGTCACCCGTCTCCCTCCTGGGTGCCGACCCACATTCAAACTTCACCTTCTGCAGGGGCGGGAGCYGGCAGCCTGGATTCCCAAGCCCCAAAACGYGCTGCTGGCATGGCAGCATCCAAGGGTCCACGACACTTCGTTTCACCTCRCTCACACACGCACACGTGCACACACTGACCTGTTCACCACAGTGACGTGCCTCTGCATGGGAATTTCTTTAGATGGTCCACTCCCAGCGGCTGGCGGCAAGGCAGACCGGGCACTCTCCATACTGGCTTTCGCCACTCCACACGCCACTCCTCTGCCTCGTGGCGGGCGAGGAACTGGCCTCTTGCTGCCGCCTTCTGGCATGCTCAAAGGCTTGGGCTGTCGCAAAGTTCCTTTGGGCTTTCCTAAAGAGTTTGCAGACGTAGCTGTGAGTAGCGCTCTCCTCCACCCAACCCAAAGAGACTTCAAGCACAGCAGGTAACTCCCTGCATACTTTTCCAAAAGGCAGTTAAGGATGCTCGCAGCCACAGTCGTGGGCCTCTCTGCTACAGCATCATGGCTCGCACCCAAGGACTCACAAACCACAAACTCCACCGGCGCGCTGCAGCAGGGAAGGACACAGAGACCCGTCTCTCCTTACGCCCTCGGAAAWGCCATGCACCTGTGAGCTGCCACAACAGGTCGCCTCTCAGGTGGAAGCCATGGTCAGGCTGCCCTTTGCCACCCAACGGCACCAGCAGCTCCCAGAGGTGTAGCACGTGAAGCCGACCTCCACCTCCTCGGCCACCTCCTGCACCACCGCCCAAAGGGTGTCTTCTTCTCTACCCTGCCTGGCAAGCACCCTCCTCCCAAACTCCCACCACACAGCAGAGGTTACCAAATAACACCTGCACAGGAACAAGCCACACTGGGATAAACAAGCTCTTGGTCACTTCACTCCTTACTTGCTGGCTGTACCACACCAGTTTTGGCAGGCTCAAACACTTCCGAGGGGTATCGCTGTGCAAGGCAGTGAACCAACCTGCATTTACAATCATCGTCATTTAACTGGGATATGAGTCACCGGCTCAGCTTCCCAACCAGAGGGTAGACTGCTGGCGTGGTCGCAAGAGAGCAGGAAGAAGCAAACCCTTCGTTACAGACAAGAACAGAGGAACACAAACAAACCGCGAGACCCACCGTTGCTCCAAGCTGCCAACTCACAAGCCGATGGGCCTTGCCTGGGCCTGATCCTGGGATACCCCACTGACAGCAATACAACAACAGCACGGCAGTGAGGGAAAGCTGACCCACAGGCTCTGGGAAAATGCTGCTGCAGCAGCTTACGCAAAAGGTA